>DWGJ01000555.1:0-28534 GCA_018246895.1 Aspitha aspitha aspitha | reverse complement strand
CGGTTAAAGATTTTTATTTTCTCAAAGAATATAAAATTCACTTACAGAGAAATATCTTAAATTAATACATAAATTAGGCGTCTAGCGCAGTTTAAGCATAAATTTTAAAAAAGTATGTCCTTTACAAAGTTCGGAGCACAGTATTGTAAGCAGAAATATCAAAACATATTACAAGTATTAATTAGTAAAAACAGCAGTAGTTAGTCCCGGGGTAGTTAGCAATTTTTTTTCTTCGTTCCATTATCACTGAATTTCCTTAACCACAAGCACACATGGTTCGAGAGGATCTCGATGCTGGTGATACTCTTGAACTGCGTCACCCTCGGGATGTATCAGCCCTGCGTCGACGACCAGTGTGTCACCAACAGATGTAAAATATTACAGGTACGTCTGCGTTGAACTTATAATAAACTTTATACTACAGGATCATATAACATGAGCTTAATGACTAAAATTGTTTATCGATATTAGAACGGTATGCTATGTCCACAGTATACATTTCTATGTTAAGAATATTGTGTCAAGCAGCAATTTAATAAAATAGATATATGTTTAGGTAAGGCAGTACCTACCTATTTACTTTCGTGCATCACATTACATTAGTAAGCTTGAAGTATTTATAAGCACTAGAGTTAAGTCTGTTGTCCAAGTTGAAATTTTTTTTTTTTTGTAAATATGATTAGACATTTTTTATAGGTAACACTACTACCAAACGAAAAAGGCAAATCGGTTGACATACAGACAAAAAACCTATTGAATTACGCTGCCTTTGCCTAATATAATATCTATATTATAGATATTTCTGTTCTGTTATAAGTTTGTTTCGTTTTAGGTGTTCGATGATATCATATTTGCGTTTTTCACATTAGAATTGACTATTAAAATGGTTGCGATGGGAGTGTATGGACACGGCACTTACCTCGCCGATTCCTGGAACAGGCTGGATTTTTTCATTGTTTTTGCTGGGTGAGTACAATACGACAATATAAAAGTACAATACTGCTTCTACTCCACTATAATCCTACGTTAATTGATCTTGTACACTTATATAAAACATTATGTCACTCAGAAACTTCGCTAACTAAATCGAATAGAGTATATTGTACTGCAAAATTCCAATAAAATCAGATGGAAACTGTAAACATTTAGCTACAATAATGATAATGTCATATTTTTATTTATCTATTTAATAATTTAACAACATTAAAACAACAACAAAGGCAACAACGTTAGAAAAGCAATTACAGCAGTTTAATTGATAAACAACAAATATATTCGCAAATTCCTGGTTATTGAAGTTTTACTGTAATGCCGGCGAAATTCAATAGGTACGTAATAAATATTATGTTTAACATTAAAAGCTGTTTTATTTGAGGAACTGTGTGTGTAAAGTTGTATGTTACCAAACAATTATATAAGTTAAGTCAATGGTGTTGAAACCTCTTTTATCTAGAATATTTGCTAGCCTTCTATTATTCTAGTTTGCACAGTGTAGTAGACAGACTAATAAGCGTTGCACTCCAATTTGTCAGTTCTCAGTTGATATTGCCCATCTCACCTGACCGGTCGCAATTAACATTTCAGTCCCGTCTGAAATTGAGTACCTATATACCTATTGAAGTAGCAATTGGTTTGGTTACTGTTTGATTGCATGTTAATATGATTCGATATATCTATTGCATAAAATTGTAATAACATGTCTGGTAAGTACCTACTTCAATCAAATCGGAGATGTATGTAGGTACTATAACAGGCACGGTCAAGGATAATTATAATATAAGAGCATATGAACGAGAAGAGGTGATTTTTGAAGTGAAAACTTCTTTAGCGGCGTTGTGCACTTTTTGTGATTGTTAAAAAATGCTAAATTCGTGTCAGGACACGTGACCGTAACGTTTTTTGTCATATACGTAGTTCGTATAAATCTTTAGTCTTTGTCTACCTTTATAGACGAGCGTGACTTTTAGTATGCGCATAGACAAAAAATATTTGATTAATGATTTTTTTTAATAAAAAACGAGTATTCTCAATATCTATACAATCCCAGTAATGTGCCTCCGGAAATAACAGCCGACAACACATTTCAAAAGTTAGTTATTCCCGACCTAGTTTGATATGAGATAGTGCAGTGTGAAATTAATTAACAATTCTGTTTTCTAACGCTGATACACGAGCTTTTTGTTGGAAATTCAGATTGTACAGATTTTCACTCCAAACCGATGTATTTACAGTGGCTTTGTAAAACAAAATGGTAAATTTATATTGAACTGTGCAAATGCGAAACTTCTCACTTACTTAACTAGTACCTACAACTTGTTTTCACTAGCAAATCCCTGAATAGTAACAAAATAAGCTCAATTTTTTCAAAATAACAGTAGTGTTTTTATAATCACTGAATTTTTGAATCTCAAAATATTACTACGAACTGGCAGAAACAATGGTAAACTTAAAAAAGTTATATTGGAACACAAAAATAGTATCTAAAGTTATTCGCGATTTCTTTTACGTATGAATTACACAAAATCATTATAATAAACGTAGTCATTTGTAGTAGACAAATAAAGGTCGTAACAATACTAATTATCGTTCGTTTCAGGGCACTAGAGTACGCTCTCAACGTGGAGAATATCAATTTATCGGCGATCAGAACCATTCGAGTGTTACGGCCACTAAGAGCCATCAACAGGATACCTAGTAAGTGATCAGAGCTTGTGAAGCCTTCTTCGTGAGATGCTTGTCTATTGCCTCATTTTAGTTTACTTATACATCATTCCATTTAAAGGAGTATTATAATATAATACCCAGTTTCTTACGAAATGTTTGTTGAAACAGTATTATAATACATATATACACACATTACAATAGTCTACGAATAATTATAATCTCCCACTCCACAATTCTAAGATTCAAATCCTGTCAGACACTTCTGATTTTATAAAAAACATGGGCGTTTTATAATAAACTAGTGGACCTGACACCGCGTTGCCGTGATTACAATATGTGAAATCATATATGACAAATATCGTGCGTTCAGAAAATGATTTTATGTAAAAGTTTATTGACAATTTACATTTATTATTTTTTTTTTATAAAAACTATCCTATCTCTTAAGTTGGAGCAAATAATAGATATGTACAACATTTTATTGAAATCGGTTCAGTGGTTTCGGAGATTTTCGCAAACGAACATCGTGACACGAGATATAAGAGATATCATTCATCGTGAAAGATGATGTTGTAACAAACCCTGTACACTTTCTGTTAGGTTTGTAAAGTCTGCCAACTCGCACTTGTCCTGCGTGTCGTGCTTTTAAACTTTTGCAATATGAGGAGAAACTTGTGTCCAAAAGTGGAACAATGAAAATGTTGAAGATAACCTTTGTAATCGAATACTTTTAAAAAAAGCTAAACCGTATACTAGGTATAAATCAGAATTGGGTGTGTACTCAAACGATCTCAATAGCAATGCTTAATTAGGAATGAACGATGTTTCCTAAACAAAGAATGAAGTTTACATTTTATCGCTATTACCGATTTATATTGGTAGTATGAGAAAGAAGGGAACAAAAGGGTAGGTTCAATTCCTTCGCACTATCAACGTATAGTCGTCAATGCAGTGCTGCACGATTTTCCGGTGAAGAAAACCCGTATCGGCGCGGCACTTATAGAAATTAAGCTGAAGTGAAATTGGGAACGGGCGCGGGTGGCGATCGATGCGAGCAACAAGTGAGCCCGGCCGCAGCCCCAGCGAACACACGGCCACTCCCTACCTTCGAAACCCGAAGTGGATGTTATGAGAAAATTAGATTGCGCAAATTCGTTTTATATCAGAAAATTTACGGGTACGCAACTCGCCTCTCAACAATATAGGAATATATCTCAATTATTGTAACCTGTGTTATCATTAAATATTATTTATCTTATAGAATTGTAATCTAAACAACGCAAACATTAATAGCATTTGAACACCCATTTCACTTCGAACTGTAATAAAGAGTATTAGTGTGGTATTAACACAACACATTATTACTACTAATATTTGTTCATCTAAATTTGCAGCGCCTGCATATTTCAAACGGGTAAATTTATACGCGAAAGTTTAATCATTGTTTAAATTGTATATGGCATAAGCTGGAGAACTAGTGTTCTGACCGACAATAAATTTAGAACGGATCAAGCATAATTTCGGTATTACTTAGTTCACGTTAAACTCTTGCTGGAAACACATATATTTTTCTTTAATTAATATTTGAATTACTTACTTACTCACTTACTCACTTAGAGCTCCACGCGAGGATTCCTTTTGTTGAAAGCACTATAAACGCACACGACGATAATTTGAGTACCTCTAAGTTCACTATTCACATGCCTGCGAGACTGGTAATTAATCTGAAATATTCCTGAATAAGAACATCACGATAACCATTGAAAGAATAACACCATATTAGTAAAAACCGGCGTGTATGACTTATTAACTAAATATAAAGCTACGCAATCTACATTTGTCAATATCATCTGGCAACTTTTTTGTATTTGTTTTTGTATGTAATATAAGTTGACATCACGTAGGAACAAAAATTCTTTCCGACTAACTAATTGCGTTTTTCCCAAAGTTGATCGAATTTCTTGTATGTTACAAAAGGTTCTCAAAAAGTTATATATTAACTAAGAACATTGTTTAACCGCTATACCATACGAATAAGATACTATTTTCGGTTGTAACGTAGGTACATAAAAGTTTTAATTGTAGATTTTTCCTCTTTTTTCTCATATAAATTGTAGCTTCGATCACAGAAGAAATGTAAAAATTACAGAAGTGTAAAGCAGACACATTAGGAAGAAAATTTTTATCCAAATATGTACAATAAGAGGTGTATATTGTCATTTACTGATCAGTAAACAAAGTCACAAACACTCGTTGTCGCCCATCGCTTTACGTTTCCCACGAAACGGTATTTTAGTCTGGAAATCCTACACTTTCAACTGCAATTCAGCGTAATTTTCGGTTCAATTTGCGATCCGATTTGGACGTACTCGAATTGCACAGTAATACCATTTCAACGCGCTTCAAACTGACGACTAAAGCCTTTATCTCAGATGAAGCTTGATTGAGGTAAAGCTGGACTGCGCATTTCGAAAATATATGTACACGTAATTGTGAGAAATACACAGAATTTCAGACATGATTTTAATTCCAAAGCTTTATTGTTCACTGTTGTAGAATTGTGGGCAGTTGTCGACACGAATACAAAATACACATAGCATTTCAAGAAATTCGAGTCCAATGAATCTGTACAAATCTGGGATTGGATGAGATTTTTAAAACGACTAGTAGATTATTTTGTTAAATCAACTATTGAAATCAGTGTTATCCAGTATTCACACTTTATATTTAAAATTTCGTGCTTGTACAAAAAAGTATGTATGTGTAAACAATATTTTTTTCCAGGTATGCGCATTCTAGTAATGCTTCTGCTGGATACATTACCCATGCTGGGTAATGTTCTACTGTTATGTTTTTTCGTGTTCTTCATATTCGGTATCGTCGGAGTACAACTGTGGGAAGGAATATTAAGGCAGCGATGCGAGCTTGTCCTACCTCCAAATGTGCTGCGACCCAAGTATGTATGAATTTATATCATGCAATATCATGAATATAACAAAAAATATGATCTATCTTGTTATGCCAGATGTGAGACAATTTGAATTGGTTAGAAAAAGCTGAATGTGATAAATACTAATGTGGATTTAAGTTGAAATGATGAAAAGTATAAAAGAGATTTCATTTTGTACCATTTGCTCGAAAGCGCTCGTCTTAGCGGCACGTTCCATCGCTAACGTTGACTGCATGCAATATTTAACGCTTATATCCACGACGAGCACATCCATAGCTGCTCCACTTCATTTGACATATTTACTTGCCATTCTATACTAACACTCACTCGAATTAACATAAATAACGCGCATGTTGATATAATATTGTCAGCTTATAGTCATCCGCACTTAAATATTGCATACTGTCAACTCCCACTCGACAAGTTTGATGGCATAGCATGGAAGATCATTTGAGGATGTGACAAAGAATTTTGGGGAGCAGTAGTGTTCATAGCGTACACACATAATGTGACGTCACGACATAACATGGCTCATAACACACAGTAGTACTAATGAAAATGAATCAACAATGTTTGAGTCGAAACTGTTTGTCTATATAATACACCGGTATTATGTATTAGCTACTTAGTTCTGAGGATGAAAGCTAGGTTCATGACACTAGTAAACAATGAACGAAAACATTTAAAAACGTGGTGTAATATATATTCGTTTCAGCAGGACTGCCAAGGTCGTTAACGGATGTATGAACGTTTTCGAATGTTTTATGTTGTGTAATGAACTAACCATAATTATTATAACATACTCAGGAACATACATGACACCGGTCACCATTCGTCAATTTGTTTTCCAGAGACCTGTCCGAATGGTACAGAGTGCGCGTCAGACTCAACTCGTAAGGATTTCGGTTTCAAATAAGTGTTTCTATTACGGACATTGGAATATGTTGTATCGTGTACCTTCACACATCTGCCGTCCAGATGTGCTATCACTGCTTCCGTATAAACTGGCAGTTTTATTATCAATATAACATTTATTATTCACTAACAGTCATTGTTAACTTTAGTCCTTTTATGAGAAACACGAGAACTGCCAGTTTATTTCAAATGGATAAAACATTTGGGTAGTCCTGTCTACTTCAGTCTATAAAAATAATTTTACACACCTTTCAGTCAATATTATTTTGGTCTCAGCTACTTTTATAGCGGTCTAAACCAACATACACATAATGCAAACATATAATGCAACACCTGTATATAAATAAACCACCAGAAACATCATAATATTTTAATGTAGTAATCAGGAAGTAATGCGCCATACAACGATATAATTAATCAGTTGTACATTAAACATTCGCACAGCAGTCGCAAATGACCGTATAAATAACGTTTCGTTAGCTTGATTGGTGCATTCATCTATTCTCCTGTGCATAATACATTAAACTATCTGTGGCTGATACCTTTTAATTTTGTATGTTAATGCTTCTAATTCCCGAAAAAGATTCATTAATTTAGCCTAAATTATATTTTAAATTGAAAATATCTGTTTCGAGAGGTGCACTTACGCCTTTTGAAACGGCAATAGCACTGTACACAAAAGTTAAAGACCTCAATAATGCCTTATGGCGGTCATCAAGGGAACAAGGTCGGTAATGGGCGGTCGCCAAAATGACGTTGGTTATGGCCTACGGTCATGTCCGGCCGTACGCTCGCGGACCTAAACCGGCCGCTGCCATTCAATGATAACGACAAACAGGCTATTGACGTTAATCTTTCTGTTCACTAATGTTCACCTCACTTTTCCAACACTCCTTTTATCAGCATAAACTTATTGCGAAACACCTAATTATCTACCGGTTTAACTCTTCTTGACTTTCATTGTTTGCATGTTGTAGTGATTCGTTCGAATAATTTCATTAACCGCATGAATAATTACTGCGCCTGTGTGTCCTACAATGCTGAATGGCTACTTCATTGTTAAACACGTGCTTGTCAAATTTGTCGTAGACCACTAAATTAGTTTCTCAAACATCTGGATGTTTCTAGAATATTAAGTAACCATTAAATCAAAAAACCATTCTAATATTTCGAGTTAACAATTTTCAAAAGTTTCATTAAATTTAACTTGCCCATTTAAATGACATCAAAACTTATCAGAACACGAGACTAATTCACTTAACAACGCTTGACATAATATCACTTCATGGTTTAACTTCATCTGTGACAAAAGAAAATAGTGTACATTTATTTATCCAGACTATTGCATATATTATACGAATATTTTTACACCCCCAGTGAATCGATATTTTTTGTCCAATTGAAAACTTTGGTTAGATTCCTAAGCTGATATAAAATTTGTTCTACACAGCATATCGTTGCACTACGAATTCTCTAAGGAGTTGGATTATATCTGCACCACTCCTGAAGACAGCGGGATGCATTTATGTGGAAATTTCCCTCCGTACCGCTACGGACCACTGGTGTGTAACGAAACAGCCAGGGCGTTCTCATACAACAATCCAACGAATAGTTCGTGTGTAAACTGGAACCAGTATTATACCAATTGCACGCAACGGGGTCCAAATCCATTCCAAGGAACAATATCCTTCGACAACATCGGTCTCGCTTGGGTGGCCATATTTTTGGTAAGCTATAGTTTTAAAACTACCTTTAGAGCCATATTGTTATCCATCATTATGTGAGTGCTTAAGTTATAATTCCAAATTTTAGGTAATATCTCTCGAGGGTTGGACGGATATAATGTATTACGTACAAGACGCACACAGTTTTTGGGACTGGATCTACTTCGTACTACTAATTGTTGTGAGTACATAATAAATAGTGTCTATAATAACAGTATCCATCATTAATTTTTGCCTAATTATTATTACATCGTCTGGAATAATGACCTCATTGACATTACTTTGTTAGAAATTCCTAATTTTACCTCTAATTAATTCAAATTGTTATTTAATTAATCCTACCATTAAGACATTTTTAGATCGGGTCATTTTTCATGATCAACCTATGCCTAGTCGTCATCGCGACACAATTTAGTGAAACTAAGAAACGTGAAATGGAACGCATGCGAGCCGAGAGAGCTCGCTTCACGTCTTCATCGACATTGGCTTCGTCCACCAACAACAGCGAGCCTGCCACTTGTTACGCGGAAATAGTTAAATATGTTGCGCATTTGTGGCGGAGATTTAAAAGGAGAATGGCGAAAAAGATCAGGTTCGCTTCAACTGATTTAAATAATAATTTAATTTCTTTTTTGCTTACGTTATATGATGTTATTTCTAAAGAAAAATAAAAATATATAGATCGTTTCATCCACTTTGACTTATCTTCCTGTGTTCTGTACGCTCTTCTTTCCTTGTATAACTGTTTTATGTTTAAGTGTAGTAGAGCTAGAATCCTTCGCGTAATTTGGATGGAATTATCAGGATTTTTTGTACTGAAACGCAGTAATCACTTCCGTACTCAAATATTACAAATAGCATATATTTTTTAGGGTATATCGTTATCATCAAAGAGCCCAATTCCGATGGCGTAGTCGTGAGACGCTACAGTTACCAGCCAACAAACCTAAGCAACACCATCCTTGCTGCCCAAAGGTGCATCCTCAGGTAAAATTTCATATTGATTACAAATGAAAACGAAAAAAAATATTTCATTCATATACATATATTGAGGTTCTGGTATATGAGAATTATGTGATATAAGACTTATACCTATGATATACATACAATTTTCTTGTACAATGTATATTTACAATTCCACATTCAACATGAGTCGATAAATTGTTAGATAAACCGACAAGGCTTCGATGTCAATTAATTTTCTATCTTCCAGCTGTAGATAAACCATCTAATTGTAATCTTACGCCTAATACCTTATTTTCTTGAAGTGGGAGCGTTGGGCAATCGAATATCCATTTAAGTAGCGTTCCGTGAAATTATCTATCGTGGATTGAGCCATTTTCTCAAGAACCGATTAATGGTTTCTTTTATTTGTATTTAGATTACAAATTACTTGGATCGTTGAATATCGGAATCTATTGAGAATGTTCAAGTGACATTTAATACAAATTATTATTATACTTTCTCTATAGTGATAATTACAAATAACTAAAAGTTTGATAAAAATATCACATTTGTGCCGAATTTTAGTGTATTATTCATCTTATCCATGGACTCTGTTTATATCAATTATTAAATGAATTTTACTTAGGAAGAAATCGAACTTTAAATACCGTTCAATTTGTACAATTTTTATTTTTATTTTGAAATGAATATTATCATATTATATGTAATGAACTACCAAAATGAGAACAATACCATCGTAACACGCGTACGTAAGAGGAAAGTGTTTTTAGTAACCTCCCCCGAATTAGCCTGGCGTGTTATTGCAGGGTAACGGTAAAACTGATGAAGGGAGCGACGAGCCGCTGGGCCGGCCGAGCCTGTTGCGCGTACCCTCGCTCTCGGCCGCCGACCTTGAGGTAATAACATAGATAAATATAATCCAACCTTACACAAACTCACTATGAAAGACTTGAGGTAAGTCATTACCTCAAGTCTTTCATATCATATCAAGTCTTTCATAGTGAGTTTGTGTAACCTTACTCAAACTTACTATGAAAGACTTGAGGTAATGACATAGATGAATATAATCCACCCTTACTCAAACTTACTATGAAATACTTGAGGTAATAACGTAGATAAATATATTCCAATCTTACACAAACTTACTATGAAAAACTTGAGGTAATGACATAGATAATTATATTCCAATATTACACAAACTTACTATGAAAGACTTGAGGTAATAACATAGATAAATATAATCCAACCTTACTATATATAACTCACTAAATAAGACAGCAAATCCTACTTTATCGTAATACGGAAAGCAAATTTTAACAAACATTAGAACTCTGAAAACACTCAGTAAGAAATCACTCACAACTGTTGATGATTTGGATTAACACTACTTCAGTGTGCCAAGTGCCAATTTATTAGACACCAAAACAAAATAACTGACTGTTGGCCACATAGTAACCCATGTGAATCTTCCCAGTGCATTGTTATTACTGGATTAAACAACAGCATGGCTAATGGCGTGGTTCTCCTTATCGTTATTTATTAGCTACTAATTAAACACTTATATTCTACAGAACGCATCAAACCTGTCATTGCTGTCACCCCCGTCTCTTGCCCGACGTCGATCCTCAGTGATGTTTAGCGACACCGTGCTGCTACACGCACCCAACGCGCCAAACGCGGCGCATCCTCATAATGTATGTTCATCTGAGAAAATGACTCAGACAGGTAACTATATAATATCTCCATTAACAAACTTAAACTGAATCAAATAAATACTTTTTTTAAAGACAAACCTCTAAAGCTATCAATTTAATCTTATACTTGTACAATCGCACCCTCGATTCAAACTTCTAACACGTTCTGAATCTTGCTTAACTTCAATTAATTCTTACGGAATTTCTTTAAAATTTGCATTGCAACTGGAATATCTTAACATATGCATAAATATTTGTAGATTCATTGTGCCAACGTGACTGGCTAAAGAGCCAAAGTGGTGAGTCTAGAGACAGTAGATCTAGACGCGCTATTAGACGGCATGCGCAATCTGATCTTCTAATTTCTTATACTCTTCCACTACCCTTCTACAGTCAGTTCTTCTCATCTAAATCTCACTGAAACTATTTAGATAGTTCGCCTTAAATTTCTAACAGCATAAGATAGAACCAATTTCTTAGTTTTTTCCAATTGTTTTATACGATTCCTATGTTTATTAAATATCTCAGTTAAATGTATGGATGTTTAGGGTTTTGATGTATACTGTCAGAACACGTGTCAGAACAGTGATTAGCGGTAATACAGTTGAAAATAGTCTATAGCACTGTAGTGATACTAATTTGGTGGCGTAGAATTCGACCTGCCGGCAGGCGACGCGACTGAAGATCGCGCCGCCGTGGGCGGCACAATGTCCTGCCAAGAGCTGCTGGCACTGTCTGGAGCACTGTCGGCCGCTTTACCCACTGGACAAGTCGCTTTGGACTCTTTTTTCGAAGAACTTACAAAAGGAATCAGTAAAAGAGCTGGAGAGGAAAAACCTGACACCAAGGTGCATAAACCTCATACAATTATTCTATAGATACCCAAAGAGTAATATTTATAGGTGTTGTTCAAAAAGCTTGCTATAAGAGGGAGGGCATTCTCATGAACAGTGACATACAAGTTTTAAATTTCGAACTGAACAGATAAAGGTAAAAACTATACTATACGATTGTGATATTCATGATGACATTGCAGATGGTAGAAATAGAAGATTTTTCATGCTGTGTAGATTTAATAATAGCAGAAGCGGCGGCTAAAGAAACCAGAAAAGGAAAGTTTTCTAACATATGCACATTATTCTGGCAACGAATTACAAAATTACTGTCTTTACTAAGGAAACATATAAAAAATATTGTCGACCACAAGTATTTCCAACAAGGTATGAATTATAAAAAGCTTTTTTAAATAGATATAATATCTTCCATCTTGCTATTATGAAAATATTATGTGTTTCAGGTATATTGTTAGCCATTCTTATTAACACACTTTCAATGGGAATCGAATACCACAATCAACCAGCGGAGCTCACCGTTATAGTTGAAATCAGTAATGTTGTTTTCTCAGCGATATTTGCGATAGAAATGATACTTAAAATTATCGCTGAAGGTCCTTTTAAGTACATTTCCAATGGGTTCAACGTGTTCGATGGAGTGATAGTGATTCTAAGGTAATCCTATTTGTTATTTACTGGCAAAAAATCTCGTCTGTAATTTTAATGTCTTTTCTATCTGAGGAAATTATGTGAATTTGAACTATTTTATAATTTTTGTACAGCGCATTCGAGTTAGCTCAGAGTCTAAGAAGCGATAAGGATTTAGCGGGAAGTTCGGGTCTATCGGTACTGCGCACGTTTCGCCTCTTGCGTATACTAAAACTAGTTAGATTCATGCCTAACTTGAGACGACAACTCTTCGTCATGCTACGGACAATGGACAATGTCGCCGTGTTTTTTTCTCTCCTAGTACTTTTTATTTTTATATTCAGGTAATTACTTATAAGCCTATAATAGCATAGCATATCATATGAACGAAAAGTTTGATTTAGAATAAGTGAGGAAAAATAAAACAGTTCTCTGATTTTATCACTGGGAGTTTCAAATAACAATACTTTAGCTTTTTTTGTTTTTCATAGTACACCGCCGTGGTAGTAAAATTAAAAGTATTAAACTACTCAAATAAATTGCATGTCAATAAACAAAAGAAATAAAAATATTACAAAAAGATATAAAACATAAAGTAATATGAAGCTGCTACATTAAAATTATTATTTTTACTGGTGTTCTTTGCGAAGTTCTTCTGTCTTTTCTTATATTTCATCTCAAACTTATTATTTAATTTACAAAATGTTACTAAGACGAGCAAATTTTTAACGAATTCCATCGACGAACTATCGACGAACATTCGAATGAGTTTCTTATTTTCATTATTTCCAGTCTGTCTTCAACTTGTATTACTGCGATTAGGTTTCAGCTTATACACACAAACTTAAAGCCGTATAGATCTTATTTTCCTTTACTCTTCTATAATTTCCAAAATCATACCTCTTCGTAGCGTAGCGTATACTCCCAAGCAATCAGTAAATGATTGCTCCTCAATCGTAACTTTAATCTTTCCGTAGCGACCGAAGACATATTCGAGTCTTCGTAAAAATGAATTTCTACTTAACTGTCACACCCGCATCCTTTTACCTGTGCACTAATGTAACTGTGAGTGATTTCCCTTGTTTTCGTTTTCGATCCTTTTGTGTTGACCACTTCTGTCTTCGACATCTGCCCACTACACAATACCACTATCCACACTCTCTACAAACTTTTCTTCTTCTTCTTCTATTTTATCTTAATTATCATAGTGTCTTTCACGCTTTTGTGCTTTGTCCACCTGAGTTTATTTATACCTGCACTTCACCTTATTATAAATCTTACACCTATTTCTATATATCGTTTCTCTTCCTTTATATATGGAAAGGACAGTAGCTATCGTACTATTATCTAATCGTATATTGCGTGGTAACGTTCAGCATCCTCGGTATGAACCTCTTCGGGTGCAAATTCTGCGAGAAAGACGAAGAGGGCGATCAAGAGTGCGACAGAAAAAACTTTGATTCGCTCTTGTGGGCCTTTGTCACGGTGTTTCAGGTATTCAACATTTTCAATAAAGTATCTAACAGACAATCCAAAACAGACTGAACTTGCAACATTTTACTAAACGCTTTTACCTACGGGTCCGTCTGCAGTATCAACACTCACGACAGAATGACAATCAACGCTAATAGAAGATTGTCCTTAAGACGGCTAATCGACTAACCACGCGAGTACACAATCGACGACCGTCCACTCTGTTGCAAGATTCAATGTATGTTTGTCGTATTATTCACGATCATTAAAATGACCTATTTTACGATTGAATAGGCTTGCAGCATTGTGCATTGTCAAACAGGCGTTCAGTCGCGTAACCGCTATCCTAGTTTCCGTGTAGTGAACAAATCTAGAACCATTCGTAACAAACGCTCCAAACTCACCTAGACTCATTATCACTTTGTTATGTTGTGAAATACCCATAAATGTCGAGAGCACATTTAGTCGGAGAGCTTGGTTAAGTAGAAGGTTAGATTCAGGTCGGTCGAGCCGAGTCGCGATTAACCCCTGCGTCGATTATATAACTCCCACTACTACAGTTATACTCAGTATAAACAGTTCTGTCTCTATCACTTTGCATGCTGCTTCTATTATTTAGGTCTATCTATAAAATTATTTCTATACGAAATTAGTGAAGTTCTTATAGTAACCTATTGTTTAAAATTTCACTGATTTCGTCAATAACCTGCATTTCTGCATTTTTCGTTTATTAACTTCAGTAACAATCTCATTTCCAATTCTTTTTCTATTTTTCACATTATAGCTATTTTTTATTTTTGTGTTCTAAAATTTTAATCCATTCACATTAATTCCCTCTTATCTTTTCTTTATGCATTAATATAAACATTATACTTTAAATTATAAATTGATGCATCTAATACGAATGAAATTTAAACGACTACGTTAAGAGTCGGTCTGAATGAAAACTTTCAGTATCTTTTATGCACATTTCTTTCTTCTATTTTTCTCTTCTCATTTATTTCATTGCATTTTATTGTTCTGAGATAATGAGGCAGTATATAAAGATGAATGTTAATTACGATAATAATTTTATTGGGGAATATGCACTAAATAAAATGTAATAAATTCAGTACTCAATTTAGTTATATTAACAAACTATCGGTGGTAGCGTATTTACGGCGACAACACTGCTTCACTAATCGCTTCTAAAATGAATCAAATGCAACATCAATGAGTAAAACTAATTTTACACTTACTTTCATATAAGGTGCACAAAGTAACCGTAACTCATTTGAATCTAATGATCGATATCAGAATAATTCGCATTGTAAAAACGAACTTACATTACGCTATGTAAAATTAGTTTTCCTAAGAACAAGATGCAGTGTTACCGTCGCGTACGTAAAATATCGTCAGGACGACTCGGTCGCGGCGTTTGCGCATAGCATTTTGTTTTTCTTTCATTTTGTCATCGGACTCACGACGCGCAGTATTCTGGGCATGTATCTATTCGGTGGTAAGTTTTGCAAGTACGTCGAAGACAACGGCGTCGAGCGAGACTGTACCTGCCCGGAGATCATTTCACATCATCCCAAGTGTGAGTGCGACAGGAAACATTTTAATAACATCCTCTGGGCTACCGTCACCGTATTCCAGGTAAGCCTTGAGAGACTAATGTTAGCCAACGTGTACAGTCGGTTTATTTGCGATCCTATACGAATTTGCTTTTAGAGGTAGACGTCGCGTGTTTCTCGTACCGCTCGAACATCATCATATTTTCGATCAGGCTGAAAATCCAAAAGTATTATTTCTAATATTCAGACATTAGAAGATTGATCAGGCACATTACTTACACCTGAAACGAGCGAGAAACTCGTCTTGCAATGTTAGTTATTTGGTTTTATAGTGAGTAATGCATTTTACGGAGCGCTCCATAGTTAGTGCATCTTGCTTTGTAGTGTTAGGAAATGCTGAACCCTTTTGCTTGTGTACTCCAAATCGCCGTCTGTGTTCCCCTTCGTATATTTTGTGTACACTAACACACCTACATACATGAACATTGTAACACTAACACTTCTTCACTAACGGAACGTTTTATTTTATTTGGTTAATTTTGTCACATTTGATACTTATCAACTCTTTACACAAAAGCACGACTTCAACACGAAAACAGCACACCTTGCTTATTTTTAATTTATCGAAGATATTAATTTTGGATATACATGTTGTGGTAGCTTGAGTGAACGGACAGGCAAGATATTCAGTGAAACTTGTATTTTCCAGGTTTTAACACAAGAAGATTGGAATGTTGTGTTGTTCAACGGTATGGAAAAAACGAGTCATTGGGCCGCATTATATTTCGTGGCACTTATGACTTTTGGCAATTATGTTCTGTTCAATTTGCTTGTAGCTATTCTCGTTGAAGGGTTTAGTTCTGAGGTAAATTAAATAAGTTACGAAATTGTCATTGTTCGTATTGAAAATGTACTTTTATTGACCGAATAACTTTGTAGCGAAATGAAAGAAGAGAACGCGAGCAACGTGAATTAGCCAAATCGAAATTGTCTAGCGAATGTTTCTCTGACAACAATGAATTACAATACGACGAGTCCAATTCAGGATCACATTCCAGCGACAGCTTTTCACAAGTAAGTTTTAATTATTACACTCTATTGTTGTCCTATTGAACAATAAACGACACTTATGGAAATACATAGAAACGTAAGCTCTATTACACTGTTCTTTTGTCTAGTTTTATCACAATGTGTCTATTGTTTCACTACATGTAGGATATATGCTGAAAATATATCTCGTTTTTATTGTTTTTAATATTTGCATTTTGAAATAGATTAAATTCTACATATTTTGCATTCGCTCAGTATGAATCTAGGCGCGTAGAAACTTTCATTGGCACATGATACGAGGAAACAGCGAAAAACAACTCCCCTTGCGGCAAATTCAATCCGGAACTTGGTAACTAGCCAAACTTTGGCTGTGTACATTCTAACTCCGAACAAGCAATTGAACAATATTATACACTCTACTTACAGTGTAGTTTGAGTAAACTTATTTTCGTCAACTTTACATTTGTAATAGAACGAAATAAAAAACTACTGGCGTTCCGCGGACGATGTCAGAAAAGCTAACGCCAAGGAAGACGTGAACGGTCACAAAGACAAAGCCGCGCGGTCGCGTCGCAAAACTAAACAGTCTCATCACCCGAGCCTTTGTAAAGACTGCGCGCAATCAAACAAATGCAATATACAAAAGGTGAGTTCGATTTCCTTTGACAGAGATGCGATCGAATACACAAAGAACTCTGTAAATACGGGTACAAGCAAAATACCTCTCACTCAAATTATTGATACGGTAAATAAAACAGGTTATATTTTGACGTTTTCTTTGTTTTTTATATATAACTTTTTTGATTCATTTCTGACCTTTTAGGAATCGAAAATGCTTGCAAATAATACAAACGTGGACAACACTACAGTAGTGCCGATGATAACCCATACAGCAGCCACTCCTCAAGATTCACCTTCGACCACTTTAGAGCCTGGAGCATCCTTTAGGGATTTTAATCTTACGCTTGAACGATCTTCCATGCTGTCAAGCTTAGATTCAATTGACCGGACATCAGTATGTATCATATTCGTATTATAAGTATTTAATCATTTATATTTAATAACGGATTATAACCTATATTTAAATGAAAAAGATTATTTTTAGCTTTTAATAATAATACCTTGTTTGCAGTGTACAAGTATACCAGGATTACTTAAACCCCCAAATAGCTATACTCTTACTCTTCATTCGGCGGTCGCACAACTAGGAGCTGAAAAGGCCAGGTTACCGCCGATGTCCCTCGCCCCGCCCCCTCTAACTTTAGCTCCTCCTCCCACAAGAGTTACTTCTCCTGGATCCACATCGCCCACCACACCTAGATCGCTGCCATCTCCTATAGTGCCAGAGAAGAATTTACAAGTCACAATAGCTAAGGACGACAACTGTCTTAATATCAGCGACAAATCCAGTCTGCTTAGTTCGCAAAAGTAAGTATATCTACTTCTGTAAATATTTCATTGTTTATTTTTCTCTTACGAATTTACAATTTAATTTAGACACAATTATGGCTGAAACTTTTGTATAGTTCTTTTCAAATTGCAAAATGTCTATGTTTATTTCTTTTTAAGACATTAATAACTACAACTATAAGATAGAGTGAATTTCAGAAGTCTTACTGCAATAACACCAATTAGCGAAGACAAATGCCGAGTACAACGTGGGTACAGCTGGCGGCTCGCGAAACCAAGTCTCAAGCGTAAGAAACGAACAGGATCTGATTCTGATGCCGTAGTACTTAATAATGGACGAGATCACGGAGCGTGTAATGGTAACGGCCATGGTAATTTAAAAACTAACAAAACCTATAATTTTCTAACAATGTTAAGCTCGTCATATTCATAAGGTTCATATTCAGAAGACTGCGAAGCAAAAAAGAATATTATACCTCATCGGCGAGATGCAAAGATTATTATAGATTTTCACAAACTAATACCCTACAATGTATCTAGGAAAGCTCTTGGAGATCTTTTTGGCGCTATAGTTTATCGGTTTCCTCCTGAGACAATTAACCCTAAATTTTTAATCTTCTTAAACCAAGACGCAAAACGTATAGTAAGATCTGAGCGCTTGTGGAATACGGTCTATTAACAATTAATGCTGAAAGTGGAATAGCCCGCTTCAGTCTATCATTTGTCGCACTTAAGGAGCAGTATAGTGCTCGCGGCGTAATAACAATTGTTTAATTGCTTTTCATATTCAATCGCGACTTTGTCAAATTGAGAAACTTTTCAAATGAAGTTAGTGTATATTCCTTTTTCGAACAGGTTCTAGCCTTCGTAAAAACGAGCTTCTTTTATCATCGTCCATAGTTATAAAAAATGATACACAATCAGAATTGCCAAACAATCGTTCGCGATCTCAGCTGCCTACTCCGAGAGCATTGGCCCAACCTGTAAGACGAGTCTCTGCCCACACCGCGCCACTGTTGCCTGACGTAAGTTATTCTAATTTTTTTTCTTTTTATTTAAATAGAATTGAAACTGTAAAATAAAATATTTTATGCCTATTGTCAGCAACCTTTATTTAAAACGATATTTCCAAAAATCGTAACTCAAAACATTCTATTTCGTTACAAATCACGCGTAGTATACCACCTACTTCTTAAATGTCACAATCGCATGAAACCAAATTATCGCTCTCATCAAATTTGCTCGCCTCGAGTGCGGTAGACCAATAAAATAAGGCCAAAGGACAAAAACCCTCGGCTTCTTCTTTTGATTAAAATATTAATCATAACTTTTCCATGATAATTTTCCTATTACCTTACTGAACTCTTGACAGTTCGGTCGATTTTTCTTTGAAGGGTTTACTTGAAAAGGATCGCATTATACAATTTTGCCTAACATTATACTTAAAATTCTATATAGTTGTAATATTTTAACTTGTCTTTATTTGATGATTTTTCCATTTTACGAGTACCATTGCGATGCGTCAGCTCTCAACTATTTCTAGGTGTCGTGGAAGGCTCCGGAGGGTTTCTCATCGGAATCTACCATTCGTCTTGACACAGTTAAACCTCCGCCCCATCGCCTCTCGCTCACTAGCGATTATTTGACAGGTAAATTAACAAAAGTACATTGAATGGACACTTACAATAAACGGCTTTCGAATGTTTTCCAGAACATTCCGGAATAATTCTCAACATCTTGTCAATAATTTGTCAATAATAGATAGTATTTCTTACCTCTCGTAAGTTACGGCAGGCTTCCATGATCCAGCAGCTACTTGTGACTGCTGCCTGCTCGTTTGCTTCTCTATTCAAATAAATAAACTACGTTCTTTACCGTAACGTAAATAATTGGATTGCAGTATCATCAACACCGGAGGTAAAGTCAAGTAACTTAGGTCCGACAGCAAGCCAGCTGTCGCCGCTAACCAGACCGCCGCGTAACGAGTCACCTGCGTTGTCCGTCCGACCCAACAACCAACCTTTGCCTTTAATCAAACAAATCAATGAGGAGGTTTGATTTTTTCTTTATGATGAGATATGTAATACATTGTTAAGATTCGCTATTTCTAATCCCTACTAATATTATAAAAGTGAATGTAAGTTTCTTTGTTACGCGAAAAGTACTTAATCGATCATCGTTAAACTTTGTACACATAATTTTGAATCTATTAAAAGTGACATAGGATACTTTTTAAGAAAAAGCATTTTTTTACGAACTTTGTGACACACTGATTTCCTCCCGGGCGAAGCCGTGGGCACATCTAGTTTTGTATAAAGCAAAACAAACTTCTTTTGAAACAAAAAAGCTTATCGAATTTGTGTGTCATGCCAATATTTTACACAAATTACTTTTTCAGG
Organism: Aspitha aspitha aspitha; assembly: GCA_018246895.1. NCBI lineage: Eukaryota > Metazoa > Arthropoda > Insecta > Lepidoptera > Hesperiidae > Aspitha > Aspitha aspitha. The sequence goes on along the minus strand of DWGJ01000555.1, from coordinate 8,252 downwards.
TAACAATAAATAATAACATTTGTATATTTTCATCGAGATTCGACAGAAGACATTTCAAGGTCAAAGACTTATTTAGATTTATGGAGCCGACGGGATGTTTGAAAGAAAAAGAAGATTATTCCCTGTATATCTTCTCCCCGGACAACAAGTAAGAATTCAGGAACCACTACAATTACTTAAAAATAAAATGAGAAAAAATCGTACTTCTGTATAAATCTTTCTTCCATGTTAAATATACCTAAATCTTTTGTGTTGTTATACATAGTTTTCGTTCTTTATTTAAAATACACGTCTAAACGAAAAAAAAACGTAACAAAACTTGATAATCTGCACGCACAATGATGAAGTATTGATATTAATACAAGTTTACAAATGTACGTTAATGTGCAGGATTAGAAGACTGTGCACATGGATGGTGACGAGGAGTTGGTTCGACAATATAGTGTTACTGTTTATCGCTCTCAACTGCATCACCCTAGCCATGGAGCGTCCCAACATTCCGCCCGACTCCAAAGAGAGAGCCTTCCTATCGTGTGCTAACTACGTCTTCACGGGCGTGTTCGCAGTGGAAATGTTTATAAAGGTAACAAAAAGCAAACTATGTTGTTATTTTATTATACATTCCAAGGGCTTTCTTTTAGAATGTCTTATCGCAGTAATGCCTAGTATAAGTCGAATGTTCGGTTGCGTAATGTAACTGTTTGAAAAACATTGATAATGCATCATTTACATGAATAGCTGATTCGATATCTTGAAGGTTCTTACGTCATGATCGTACAATTGCTATCCCTAATAAAAAGATTTTTTAAAATGTCTTACGAATTTCATTGTTTTACCCGAATATAGAAAAAAGTTATTTTTATTTTTGCAATAAAATCTGATGTTATTCCACGATCGCGAACATTTAGTTTTACCCTATTAGGTGTTTAAAATAGATATCTACTACAGAAATATTATAATATAATGTATTGGGATAGCACTTATGGATGTATGGTTTTAATTTAGCATGAATGATTATGTCACAACATAACTGATGATAATTAGTTATGTGCATGTTTTAGCTTTCATTGCATACTTTTAGCTTTCACATAGTTCAGCGCGTTTTTCACACAGTTCGAACATTTTTTCTCAAAACTCACTACCAAAGTGCTTTCAGTCGTTTTATGAAGTTGCAATACAGACACTGTCATATTTATGCATAATTCATATAGCCCTCTTTTCAAAGTATGAATCTTTTGAATAGAAAATGACCTGAAGCGTCAAGCCCATCGGTCAAGCTTTTACAGAATATACACGTTTCTGACCTCACTTTGACTTCTGAAGTTTCAAAGAAAATTATTTACTTCTTGTATATATTAATTAAAGCTGCAGCAGTCTTCATTTCTTTGTTTTTATTACATTTAATTCAATGCTGGCTATTAATTTGTATTGCGGTAGTGTTTGTTTCGACCCTATTCCTGATGTGTTTTAGCGCTGAGCACCATAAAGTTTTTCAAATAACGTGTGTTCTTTTAAGATAAACAACAGTTGTATGTAATCGTGAAAGGAGATTTCAAAAGACATTTCGTACAGGTAGTCGCGTCCGGGATGTTCTACGGTCCCGAAGCGTACTTCACGTCGGGCTGGAACATAATGGACGGTTCCCTCGTCATTATTTCCATTATTGACTTGTTAATGTCTCTGGTATCGGAGTCCAGTCCTCGCATCTTCGGAATTCTCAGGGTAAGTCCCTTTTTACGTTAGAAAAATTACGACAAATCTTCATTTTATTTCCATCATATATGTATTATTTGAAGTTGCCTGTTTGTCACTGAATATTAGTGATTTTTCTATGAAAATCACAAAAAATATTATTTCTATCATTGTGTTTTTATACCAAAAAAATCATTAATTCTTTATGTATGTTTTATATTCTTTGAGGGCTCATGGGTTCCTTTGTTTTTAAAATATTCATTTTAATGTAATCTTACAAAATTGTACTTTCAATGTAGGTATTCAGACTGCTAAGGTCTTTGCGACCATTAAGAGTAATCAATCGAGCACCGGGACTGAAGCTGGTGGTCCAAACGCTTCTATCATCTCTAAGACCCATCGGAAATATTGTACTTATATGCTGTACATTCTTTATCATATTCGGCATATTGGGAGTGCAAGTAAGTTATAGTTTCTGTAAAGCAACAATTATAATAATTGTTTGCATTGTGTTTAAAATTAATTAAATTTTTAACGTTGTGTCTATTTATTTGGACCGTAAAAAACAACATATATTTTTGCATAGTTTCACAGAGGATGCAACTATAAATAATCATTGGTTTTAGATCTCATAACTTTGTTCTTGACATCTTTACTTTTAATGGGGTTTGATTCTTGATAGGTATCAAGTCTTATTACTGGAGTTGGTTTAATAGTGGCTTAATTATTGATTACATTTTTTCCCAAGAAATTCACAATGCATTCTGTTTTTAGTTGTTCAAAGGGGCTTTCTTCTATTGTGAAGGTGCTAATATCAAAACTGTTAAAAATAAAACCGATTGCCTGGCAATCGAAGGAAATGTTTGGGTAAACAGAAAATACAATTTCGACGATCTCGGCAAAGCTTTGATGTCCCTCTTCGTCCTGAGTTCTAGGGATGGTTGGGTCAATATAATGTATACGGGACTCGATGCAGTAGGCGTTGATCAACAGGTAAAGACTTAATTTGATTAATTATACATTATACCTTACCTTATTAAATTATACCTTAAGCATAACCTTGCCTTCTGTAACGCGAGGTTTACGTTTAGAACTCGCTCACAGACGCTCAGTTACAACAGCGACTAAAGTCGAATTTTAAAATTTGGGTACTGAAACTTTTTTTTAATTACACGTTTTTTCCTCAGCCAATAATAAATTATTCTGAATGGCGACTTCTCTACTTCATCGCATTCATATTACTAGTGGGATTCTTCGTACTAAACATGTTCGTTGGAGTAGTTGTGGAGAACTTCCACAGATGTCGCGAGGAGCAAGAGAAGGAAGAGCGAGTGAGACGAGCTGCGAAAAGAGCGTTACAGATGGAGAAAAAAAGACGAAGTTAGTAGTTCCTCTTACGAAAGTATTTTCTTGTTCAGACCTTAGTCCAAACGTGATAACGCATCAATAATAATTTATAACAATATAGGATTTTTATTGTTTGCTAGTTTTAATAGCGACTTGGATTGCACAATATCCAAAATCATTCATTTAAATGTCTCTTTTGAGTGGATATAAAAAGTAACCTAATTTGTAATGTTCATAATATAGTGTAAAATAAACTTATTTATACTAAATACTGCTTTTGCGGACTTTTTAATTGTTTTATGTAGGTATTTCAACAAAAACAATTTATTTAATTATTATCATAATTATCGGCCATTATTATTTGATTCTAAATTAAGTGCATTTTATTTCAGAAATGCACCAAAGACCTTATTATTCCGACTACTCTCAATATCGCCTCTTTGTACATAACGTAGTAACTTCTAAGTACTTTGATTTAGCTATAGCTGGAGTAATCGGCCTCAACGTGGTAACGATGGCCATAGAATATTATAGAATGCCACCAGCACTGCAGTACGCATTAAAGATCTTTAACTATTTCTTTACTGCGGTATTCATTCTTGAAGCCGCAATGAAGTTAGTCGCGTTAGGATTTAAAATATATTTAAAAGACAAATGGAATCAGTTGGACGTGATAATTGTCATTTTATCTATAGTTGGAATAGTGTTAGAGGAACTAGAAACAAATATTATACCAATAAACCCAACGATAATGAGGGTAATGCGAGTGCTGAGAATAGCCAGAGTATTGAAGTTACTGAAAATGGCGAAGGGAATAAGAGCTTTATTGGATACAGTTATGCAGGCCCTCCCGCAAGTGGGAAACCTAGGGTTGTTATTTTTTCTATTATTCTTCATATTTGCGGCATTGGGCGTGGAACTTTTTGGGCGATTGGAATGTTCCGATGAAATTCCTTGCCAAGGTAAACAAAAACAATACAATTTTTGTGAATGATTTTAGTTTACTGCGTACAAAATTGCATCTGATATTTATTTCTTAACAGGTCTTGGCGAACACGCACACTTTGCTAACTTCGGTATGGCATTTTTAACGCTATTTCGAGTGGCGACAGGAGATAACTGGAATGGTATAATGAAAGACACGCTTAGGGAAGACTGCGACAGCTCCGTGGATTGCGTGCGCAATTGCTGTGTTTCTACCATCATTGCACCTATATTCTTCGTAGTATTCGTATTGATGGCTCAGTTCGTACTAGTTAACGTCGTAGTTGCTGTAAGTTAAATTAAATTCAAATCTGTCTTTTACTCTCTATATAATACGAACATTCAATTTTAAAATTGTTTTACAGGTTCTCATGAAACACCTAGAAGAATCCCACAAGCAAATGGAAGACGAAATCGATATGGACGTGGAACTCGAGCGTGAATTGGAAAGGGAGGCCGATGACGAGGAAGACCGGGCTCTGTGTCGTGCGTTGGAAGAATGTGTATCTCCCCCGCGACCCTTGAACAAGGTACCTTCCCTGCCAGCAAACTTCACGTACAGCGAACCGAAGCACCAGCCCGCACCGTCCCCTGTCCGTCGCCGTCGCACGATGCACTCGCACCATGCTTTGTTACCGGCTGCATTGCCTCCGAGGAGAGCCTCTTTATCCCCTCATGCCTTTGGACGACGTCGACAGGATTCATCGTCAGACCCACCTGCTGCTTTATACGAAGAAGACGCCCGCTTCATCGATGCAGATGACATAGAAGAGCTGGAACCCGGAAGTCCGCCGCGACGGGATTCCTTTGCACAAAACAGAAGACAGCGTGTTGATAAAAGAAACTCCCTGCGAGGCGAAGAAGCAAGACTACTCCGACCTACGCCAGCACTTCTTGCTGTTCCGCCGACACGACAAAGCTTACGATTAAGTGCTTCAAAAAGAAGATCATCGACTGAATCTGCAATACCGAGTGACGTAAGTCATACTTCGCTTCACTCTCAACCGCCTACCGAAATGTTAGAGCAAGTCTTAAGCGAAGAAGAAAAGATAAGAATAGTGATAGCGGAGAGGCGGAAAATGGACTCGACGAGGCCCGAGCCCGATGATGTGGAGATGTCAGAACGAGGTTCCTAGTCCAGGCAGGGCCGGCCGCAGCAACACCACGAAGTTTACATCTAGATGAAAAACAAGTGGCATCTAACAATTACCCCTTATCGCATTCCTCGTGATTTCCATAATCATCTGTCGATCTCGTGTGCTCAGAACATTGGAAGTTTGAACACGGTTGCAAAAACAGTGGCGCAGTGTATTATGTATTGTTTGTGATTTATATTAGTGTTGTAAAGCTGAAACTTTAACTAGAGTCAGAGAGTGCACGTAATGTTCGGTACGATGATCTACTGTATCCTTCCCTCTCCAACCTTATTTCCACTTGCGGCCGGTTCAATAACTTCACAAAGAGACTTTGATAAATTTAAGCTGTGTATAGATATAGTTAGATAGCTGTTAGAACTAGTCAATTTTGTGGTGGTGGAATGTTTTCTACGAGTGCTAAAATCACTTCACGATTCTATTAAGTATTTAATTAGTATGGTGCTTGCTGTTAAATTTATTCGTTATTTATAACTAGATCAATGTAAGAGATTCCGAAGAACCTCAACGAATAAAATTATTTGTGATGTGTGATATATTTAATTATGATTGATGTTTATTGAATACATTATTATTTACTGTCCATTTGAATATTAGATTATGTTGTTAATATTTTATGTACGGGTTTCGAATCATTGAATTTTAGTGTTAGGTCGCCAACGAGTTCAATAATGCCCATTTAAATTATGATTTTGATGTACATATTTAGTTGGATTGACCTCAACAACTTATAGTAAATGACTGTTTAGACTCGTAGTTAACTGTTACTAGTTAAATCTATGTCAATCTAGTAGATATCGGAACAGAACCAATCGTTCGCGAATTGAGTATTCTCTAAAAACGAAATAATATTTTCTGAATATAAATGAATCCTATTTTCATACAGAATCATGTACGTAAATTAGACATTTAACTGGCAATACGCACATATTTAGAGTAGTACATAGTTTTCGTCCTCTAAATAACAATATTGCAGTAAATTCCATTGGACATTACATAATATACATAGAGTTGAGAGTATAGCATAATTAATAAAAATAATTATATTCCTTTTCTCTATAGAGACCTTTTATTACACGTGCCAAATTTAGAACTATTAAAAATTATTTTGAAAAAGATTGTACCTCCTTCGTATTTTAATTAGAACATTATCTAGTATATTCCAAACTATCACCAAATTTAAACATTAATGATTAAGATAAAATCGAAATTTGTGAATATTTTATTTCCGATCTCTACAAAATTTATTTTATATTGTAACAATGTGATTCTTGTTATAATAACGAATCGTATTAGTTAGGGAAGTCAGCAATAAATTTTATACTTCGACTGTGCCTTTCCTATTTCTAATGTATTAGCTCGAGAATAATTATTGTCGATAGACTTTGAACTTGATGTGTACGTATACTGTAGGAGTTGAATGGTAGATGCATTATAAATGTTACTCTTACTTTTTAATCTTTACCTTTGTTTAAAATTAACTGTAACTTTTGTCCGTGGAATTATCCTATCTTATACTGTTTCTGTATGTGCTAAACTTTATATTTATTTTCAAATTATTCTTCCATCTAACATAAACACATATATTTAGCATTAACAATAGTATTGTCATATATCGTTGAAATCCCTCCCAGGTATGTAACCTCATTTATGAAAATCTTTTTAAAATATTTACTACACTGGATACGGCAGCTTTTAAAGTTTATATATGTTATTGTTTGCTCCCAAATTTACTTTTTTACTTAATTTTTATCATTTCTGGATTACGATCATTTTTCCAACAATAAAAATCGAGAATTCGTTGCTGTTCTAGTTACGTCATTAGTGCCCTTATTTAACAAACTTACTGATGAACTTAGTTTCTCTTGTTGTGTTCAACTTTGTTTAAAGTGTTTCTTGCTCTTTATTACACGATGTCTTCCATCAAGCTCTTTACCCAGACAATTTTAATGTTACCTATTAATTAGAATTTAATACTGTTATAAGTTTTCTGTAATTTTGTACGTTTATTTTTAAATCATGGTATAAAATGAATTGAATAAATGGAATTTGATATATATAAGAACAGTATTTTCGTGATAAAGCAAATTTCGTGATAATGATTAATTGTTTTTCGGTACTGACTGTATAATAATTTTAAGAAGTATGTATGAACGATGTTCATTAGATGAGTACACCTGTTACATTTAGCTGGTGATCTGTCAAGTTACAAACGTTACGAAACTGTTAGGTTGAAATATAAATTTAAAATCAAATTTGTCTTTTATTTTGCATACACCAAATTGTGCTGAGTTTAACAATAATTTTTTTCGAGCCTTTCATTGTTCACATTCCCAAAATTTTTACAACATGGTTGCTTCATAAATTACTCTAAGGTGTGCGGTTTCATCAAGATGTTTTACTTCACTATTATAGCCAGTGATATTTATATATTGAATTATATAACGCAAGTAACTTTGGGAGACTAAAGCTCAAACCATTAAGCCAGCAGTGTTTTTTACGCTATAGGTGTTTTAAAGAACAATTTTTATCATGCATTAATTTGATCTCATAGATGAAAAAAATATGTTATAGGTATGTGAAAAGGTAGATACTAATTGAAATAATAGAGCATAAAACAAGCTATTTGTAGAGCAATAGAATTATTCAGTTACCCGACAAGAGACCGGTGAAATGAGTTGAGCATCAATCTTTGCTTCGCTCTTCTTAGCGGGCGGCTACAATCTCATTTGCATAATTCTTCAGAACGAGTTTTAACAGACCCTTTATATTGTTAAACAACCTGATTCCAATCTCGCAGTGTAATAACGTTTTGTTGTTTTTAGATTATTAAAAACGACTCATGCTTCTGTTTACTACTACATATATTATTAGTGAAACAACATATAAATATAAGTACCTACTTATTAGTTTGGAGCATAAAAATCTTATTGTAATTTTCTTTTTACGAGTACGTAAATTTCGTTATTTGTGTATGTTATATTTTTCACTAGCTGTATCAGCGGCTTCGCCCGCGTGAAATCAATATGTCATAAAGTTTTTCCCGCGTTAATACCTACATCGCGGGAATCCTAA
>DWGJ01000554.1:0-28550 GCA_018246895.1 Aspitha aspitha aspitha | reverse complement strand
GACACAGAACAAACAAATGTGCTCGTCACACAAAAGTTTGTCCCGGGTGGGAATCGAACCCACGATCTTCGGTTTTGCAGTCAGGGTCTCTAACCCCTCGACCACGAGGCCAGTGAAATCATGTTTTGAAGATATATGAATACTCCATTTTGTGCCTACTAATTAAATCGAATGCGCTGAATTGTAAGTCGTAGATTCTATCTCGGCGACACCGTAATAGGCGTTATGAAGCTAACAAACCGCAGCTAAGTGACCACAGATGACAAGCGACCACAATACGCAATGGTAATCTCGCCGCAAATGAATCAACATTGATTGCGGATCTGTTCAAATCAAAGCGAGCCCCGTGCGAAAAGCGGAAACGGTCCGATTATAGTTCTGATTTTGCTAGTACTAATTCAGAGGCGATATTTAGCAAGCGACATTTTAGTTCTATGACTGTAAGAACCTATTTATTAATTGATTTGAAATGTTCTTATTAATATTTAATATTTCCGTGAGAATCGAAGTTGGCATAGAGGAGGCATGTTGTTCACTGCATATAACGCCTCGTTGGTTTGGTCACAATTACGCCGCCTAAATCGATATATTGATAACCTTGGCGATGTGGTACCGAATCAAGGGCAACACGTAGCCAATTACCTAATCTTGAATCAGGTTTCGATTTTATTGATAGGTATCTTATATAGACACTGATTCATTTATTTGTTTATTCGATGCACTCAAAATATCTGCGTGTGTGTAAGAAATTAGTTTCCTATGTACATATATATACCTCGAAATATATAGGTTTATCTTTCTGTTTCAACATTTTATCCGCTTACTTTAATGTGTTAGTCGCTTTAACAACAGTAACTATTAAATTATACTTTCTTAGTGTTTTAAACATGTTCAGATCAAGTAAATTTTATTTAGTATAACGCAAATTCAGAATGGTACAATTAATTCATTTTATTCATTTTAATAGCGACGAATCGGTCCGCGAGCCGCGAAGGAAGCGGACAGAAACGATTTCATTTCGTATAAAGTAACTGTTTTAACTTCAAATTACTGTTTAAATTTAGAAATAAACTATGTAAAGAAAATTTCCGTACAACAAGACCGTTAGTTAAGTGCACTAAAAGTTGTGCAAGATGGTTAAATTAAGTGGGTCCTAACGCAAGTACCTTCTCTAGATATTTTACTTTATTTTTCGGTATTATAATACTGTATCATATTATAGTTAACGTTAATATAAATGTACCTCTATGATTATATTACCATAGAAGTACAACATTTATACCAACTGTTGAATATTTAAAAAGTGTGGCATGTTTTTTTAGGTCAACTTTACCTTCCTTTTTAAATAGGCATTGTGATTTAAAACCATTTCTGTCATTGAACTTGTTTAAAGCATAAGTATATTTTTTCTTCTCAAATAATATAAAATGTACCTATTGGATAAAAGCAATTACAATTATTTAGATACATTCCTATCTTAACTTATACATCCAACCTCACACAATCAAATTAAGACCCACAGTAACCCCGTACCCCGTAGGATACTAATACCGTTAACACTCGCGTGACCACACACCACACGCGGTTGTAGACAATCGCGTTACCTATTGGTTTTCAATAAAGTGACCATCTATCACGTCGTCTTAGCGCTCCAGGGGTCGACTATATTAGAAAACCGTCGACGCCTCAGCTTAACCGCTTATGTACTAAGTGAAGATTCTAAGGTTAGAGAATAATAAAGAAAATTCAGAATGTTGTGAAACATAATGGTCTTTATAAGTAAAAGTATTCCAGTGTAAACTAGACATACCTCCAAAGTAGGACCACGAAGAAAAAGGAAGTAGATATCATACTCGATAAAAGTACCTACGATTTCAGTTTATTTTTTCCTCGACTGAAAGTTGGTTAACTAGTTTTAGCTGTTACATACTAAATACATATCAACATATCAGACAAAATTCTACGATATACCTTCTCATTATAAGATTAATGGTCAATAGTAAAGTTTAATGTTAAAAAAAACTTATAAAGAACTCAAGAAAAATGCAATTAGTAAGCGTCTAAATAACATTGTGTGAAAAAAAGAACTAATAAAGCCCTCAAGAAAAATGTAATTAGACCTTCAGACCGAGTTAAATGTTTATGACGGATGTCGTAATGACTTTACAATCGTCATAAAAATGTGGCCCAACTTACTCAACTTTCATACCTATCCCGTACGAGGTTCCGTTAGCTTAATTAATTATGTAAGTACCTTTGCAAAGGGATTAGTTTACTATTAAGATAGTATTCAAATTCATTTTTTTTTATTCATTATAAGGTATATATATACACTCAATGAAGGTCATGTTTTAGTCATCGTACTTCGGCTTTGTGCGCTATAGTAGACCGGGAGATAAAAGACAGCGAAAAAAACTCCCAGCACTCTTATAGAATCTAGAATATAGATTATTATTATTATAGAATCTCCGTTTTGCTCTGCAATATCAACATCAGTCAGCAAGATGACGTAAACATATTTTATTTAAATACGTACAGCATATCAGTCGCATCGTCTAGAAAACGTGAATATTTAGACCACAAAATATTAATATCTCCGTAAGGCTATCAAATCCGAGATCATCTTAATGAGCGACGAGATCACTGATTCACGGAACCAGAAATAAAATATTGCATTGTGTACGGAAATTTCAAAAACAGAAACACGTTCTTGAGTTTACTGCGTCGTAAATTATTTTCTAAATTGCATCTTAACAAAACGCAAATGTACAACAACGCAGTCGTAATTACTTATAATGTTATTCATTATGAGCATTGTTTTGTCTATGGGGAAAAATGCGGAATTATAATGCGTGAAGGAGTCTTCGTTTTTAACAATGTTACTTATTTCTTGCGATACAATGCAATTTAAACTTTAACAACTACGAATTAAGGTCCGTAAGACATGTCTCTACTATATTTGTATGTTCGTAGTCTTCCCGCTGCGTTTATGAGCATAACGGCTAGCTTGAGATCATGCGGTCGAACATTTTGGGGATTGAACGAGAATTAATTATTCACACAACAGCCCGTTATTGCTTCTACAGACAAAGTCGATTGTTTGGACGTTTTGCGTAATTTGGACAATGTGGCATGTGCCCACCACATTTTTTTCTAAAAATGAACTGTTTCTAGTCCGGCTATTTATTTCACATGAACCCACATCAATGTCAATGTTATATTTTTGGTGGTAGGTATTTGTTTATACTTAGGATTATTCTACGATTAATAAAATTAATAAAACATGTTTTATCTGTTTTTTGTGTTGGCATTAACTAAGTGTAGGTATGTAGGTACCTATATATGTTTGTGGATTTTACATAGCCATTTATAAAATTAAAAATTTACTGCTATAGTTTTACTGTTAGGTATTCATAATAAAAAATTTACAGTATTGTTTAAAAATTAAATATAATGGTACTGAGTATTTTAATCGTTTGAAAAAGCGCGGTCATCATCCAATTTAAGGTCTATTGCCCCCATCCAATTTAGTTCCTGTTGTAATTTATGTGGGCAGTAAATTTATGATTAGCGCATCGTCCGACGGCATAGAGACGTCACTCAGCGGGACTTTTATGGCCTCGTTTGGGCAACTTGTGGCCACTTCCCTGAACCACGACCATCCACCTACTTTAGAACTTTATTATTGGAATCATTTTGTATCCTATAAGAACAATGTCAAAGGTCTTCAATATTTCGATTAGAAAATTTGAGGACTCGTGTACGTTATCGTGAGCTCCTTTGGATTAGAATTTGAAGAAAAGGCGCGACAACAATGTAAGCGCTGTCGTCGTAAATTTTATGGCGGTTGTGATGAGGCGTGAGAATTCTTAATGGCCAGTCGCAGAGTGGGTGAGAGTGTATCTTTTTAAAACAAATTTGACGTGAAATCAGTGTCAAATTAAAATGAGATATGTGTATTGATATAATAAATGTATGTACTTTACTTTATGAGTGATGTTATATAAAATGTCGCAAAATAGCCGCACATACGGTCGTCTACAAATAAAGAGGTGGCGCAGTTATAGAAAAAAGACCTAATATCTCAAATGTCAAAATGTGACATTGAGTGATTTGTAGCTAAGCTCCGCCTGTCCCGTGTTTCAAACATCACCGCTCAGAGAAGACAGCTGAGCTCTAAGCTTTGAAGGACGCAAGCGAGTTGCATACACCTATTCCACTCGCACTCATTCAAAACTCCTATTTCCCTTTCACAGATCGGATAAGACTCCATCCTATTCTATAAACGGCACTACCTATTACATGGTATACTTACCTGAGAGCTTTTGTGTAAAAGTTCAACGCTTTTTCTCGTTGCAGTTTATATCTATAAAGATTTTGTGAGCAACGTATTGCACAAGGGATTGCACCGGTTTTGCATTGTTCTCGTTTTTCGTAATTTTGGGCTTAACTGTGACATGCTGGACAAGTGATATTTAGTTTACATTGAAAATATCGTCGCTTATCTCGAACAAAGTTGTAGTGAATATACAAACCTATTTTGTGTGCGTTGTGACGATAAAATACACGGTGAAAATATACGCGTAGGTACCTGTAACGGAAATGAATCGAGTTAAAACATGTTTTTTTTTCTTTTTGCAATGGCATACATATTACTTATATGAAAGACTTCCGCTTTTCCAAGAAAACGTGTATAGTTAATATTTATAATACTGGACCGACATAATTAAGAAAATATTATTAATATGTAACGTTTAAGAAATCGATCCATCTCGTTTCGAGTAACACTTATTTCAATTGCTCGCATGCATCATTAGAATGGCGGTTAATGTTGAGATAAACTACCAAATGTCGAACGCATTTACAGCGCTACTGAAGTACCTACCGTCGTAATTACACAATTCACATCTGCTTTTAATGAATGCCCGCCTATAATCAGCCCTTTCGAGCTTCTGTCTTTTAAGAAATCTCATAAGTTGATGTAACACTTTTTAAATGTGTGTTAATGACTTGAGAAATATTTATCCGGCGGATTACAGCTTAAGGTCGTAACATCCCGTTCAAAATTGATTTACGCATTAGATATTCTCTTGCGATATCATATTGAGGACCTATGCATAAGTTACCTTCACATGAAACTGGTTTTGGGTACATCATAATGGAGGTAAACCGTTCGGAAATAAAGTCTCGACTTATATTTATTACATGTGCTAAAATATCATTCGATTGGTAACAGGATAGGTTAACCTTTAACTTCCTCTGTGGGATGTTATTCCTGAAATCGATTAAAAAGTTTTAAGCGGCTGACTCGACAGACAGATGCTCCGTTTTGTCCATCCAATCTGTCGTCTGGGAGTATCCCTCTAGATATAAATAGCTTTAAGTGGCAAAGCCGCCGACTTGGGCCCTTCGCCCTTCGAGATAACATCGCATTAGGGCACTGAGAAAAAATAACGCACCGCTACTGGTTTTCATCATATAAAATTAGTCATATAAGAGAATAGATAAATAAATAACATTCGCTTTTTACCGAATTCTTGCTCTACATTTATATTGTGTTCTTTTATTCATATATTCTTCGATAGCAGATAACAACTATTTCAGCAACAGGTTTTATTTTTTTAAGTATTCTTTGTTTTTATCATAGGAGTTAATATATATATTTAAAATAATTGTACCATAATATATGCTTTATTCGTTTGGGTATATTTCTAGTAGTACTGTTAACCTAATTAGTATATTAAATCATAACATGTCACTAAACGGAAGGTAATGAGTGAATGACGTAATCTTGCCGGACCACGTTACCTCAACAGCTCAATTAAGGGTTGAAACACTAATCGTACAGTTTAGGCAACGACTAACGACTACCCACAGTGTGAATCAATCTTAAATGTTCTCAATAAATTAGTGAGCGTGAACTTTTCAAAACATTTTAAATATACATATATCGGTAATGGACAGGTTTGAAAAAATTATGTTGATTAAGTACCTACTAATCATTTATAGAGACTTAGAACTTTTTGGTATTAAATGTAATGTTATAAATTGTCCAATTATTAAGCTTCTTATAAGTAACTAGGTAGGTACTCATGCTCCGTGTAAAATTTTACTTCAATTAAAAATGTCTAAATATTTAGTAAATATACTGCAATATTGAAACGCGATTTCTAAATAAATGGAATTTATGTGTCCATATCTCTGATATACATACATAGGTAAAATAGATAAAAGGTAAGCATGGCTTAGGAAGAACAACTTAGGCGCGGTAACTTTTGGAGTTAACCTTTAATATCTCTTGGATCGCTAAACCAGCTCTCCTTCCCAGTTAAAAGATAACTGACGTTTACTGAGAGGAGAGTTTATTATTTCCATTTAAAATGTTTAACTACATGTCGTAAGTTACAATGTTTATTATGCATGTAGGTATGTACGTTTGTAGACATGCTATTCGTACGTATAAGTATACAATATAATGAGAAAGTTAGGTCTCAAGAAGCTCAGATCAATTTGTACACGTGTACACTAGTAATTTATATAAAGTGAAATTACTTGACACGGAACGCCACTACAACATCCTCTTTCTAAACTGGTTGTTGGAAGATCGCTGGATGGCATTTGACACTCGTCCGTAGATAAATGCTTTAAAATTCAGCTTTAACTAGATATTCTGCTTAGAATTCGCAATTAAGTGTTTGATTGTCGTTTCTGGAATCCTATAATGTCTTCTTGATAATAGTTTTAATTTCTATATGTGCATAGATTTAGTGCTTTTTATCAAATTTCTTTCCATCACTGTAGGTACACGGCTGTGTTTCTATGAGTGGTAAGTTGCATAAAAATGTCGTTTTATATAATTTTAGGCTCTAAGTTAGGTATAATCTTTGTGTTGTTCATACTAATTTATATATTGATAATTACAAGAAATCAGCCAGACAGTATGATGGTAACAAATTTAGTCAGGTTTTATATGTTGTTTGACCTTAAGTTTGTTGGACTTTAAAGGGCGGAAGGTCTAAATGACCACGAATTTCTTATCCTTATTTATTTTAGCGAATAATGAATAAAAGGCCTAAAGAATGCCCATGCCCATGCACGAAGTGCCGTGGGAACCATGCGAGGGAAATTCAGAGGTGCAAATTTAACAGACTGAGACTATCTATGTATACTCACTTGTACCTATTTGTAATTATTAAAATTTATTAGCTTAGGTATGTGTTATTTAAAAGCAAAAACTGTATTGATCTGTTCGTTTGCAACTGTTGAATAAATAACAGGATCACGCAAAATCAAAGTAGGTACCTATTGTATTGTACAAATCGTTTTCTTAGTTTTTCACTTTGTTATAACGATTTTTTTACGTCAATTAGCATTGAAAAGCAATATGTAGGTATAAAGCACCCGCATTAATTTAAGTGAAGCAAATTAATAACGAATTGCAAATCACTATTTTGTTGCTTTTTATCTTTAATCTTTTTCAGGTTTTTTACAACCAGCAAAGAAATACAAGCTCGAGTCAACACACGAACTTCATCAAGAATACAACGGAGATGAAAATAATTAGCATTTTTATGCCTCGCTTATTTGGTGCCGTGAACTGATACCATGTTACATTTTAACGACGCTCTATTTAATAATTAACACAAGGGATGTAACACTAGATGACTTATCGTAGCTTGCAGGTGCAAAGACATAAATAATCTAAAATACAAATGGATACTGTGACCTTTTCATTCGCGATTCCCATATAGGTTGGACACTAAGGCGATTTAATTTAAATATTAATAACTAGCTATGCCCGCAGCTTCGTCCGCGTGGAAATCAATGTTTTCCGGTTTTGGCAACGTTTGTCATTGCTGCTCAACTCCTATTAGTCATAACGTGATGTTATACAGCCCATAGCCTTCCTCAATAAATGGATTATTCAACACAAAAATATTTAATATTTAATATTTAATAATATTTTTCAATTCGAACCATTAGTTCCCGAGATTAGCGCGTTCAACCAAACTCTTCAGCTTTATAATATTAAAAAAAGTATAGATATACGAGTATAAGCTTTGTGTTGTGATTCAAATACCCAATATAAAACAAAATTTTGCGTGTCCCTAGGTAAAGTATAGACCCAATATGTATATTTTTGGCGATAAGTATAAAAATGTGGATAGTAATATCACTTTCGTTAATAGGTTCGACATCACTTAGGTACCTTACTAAGTTTAAAGAGAATTATGAACATGTTATTATGAACTTTATATAGCATACAAAGACAACAAAATTACAGAAGCACCTATCAGCCGTATGTATGTAAATACAACAAGATGTATCAATTTAAAGGTTGTTGTTGTTGTTGTGCTGAAATTAAATTGCTAATATAATGACTCAGTATTTAATAACTCGATCGCTGACGTCGATCGTTTTTGTCGATAAGCCTTCTCGCCGCCCACTTCCTATCTCAGCCTTATTTCTGGGTGGTTACGTATAACTTAGCAAGAGCAGGTGGTTATAAAAATTCCTTACTTCCTATTAAATACGTTGTAGCAAAATAGCTTCGACCTGATATCGAGATAATGTTGAGATTCGATTGGAATCTGCTAACATTGTTCGGCCATTTTGGTGGGTCATTATCGAGCATTAGATTTTAAGATTGGGATCCAATCTCGATAACGGCGTTCTATGGCAATATTGAGAACATCGAGAACATTCGGTATAAAAGCGAATTCCCGTCACAGAGCGCTCGGTTCAGGGCTTTTATTCCGCAGGCGTTAAATCCACTAATACATTTCGAGCTCAGTGTCGACATCGGGCAAAAATCAGGGCGAGCCGCGCCGCCCTGCATAGCAAACAGGCCGGATTGAACGAAAATGTTCTTCACTACTACACTCCCTAAATATGGAGGGCCGATGTTCAGCGAAGTTAACTTTCTATACCGTAAACTTTATTACGTACTACCTACTAAAACATTTACACTGCGACATTATCAGTGTTTTAGTAGACATAATTATTGACTAGGCTAGGGACGTTATATTAAGTTCTGAGAAAATAACGAAATAACTCATTATCTGCAAAAAATACATGGCAAATGTTCAACGCTTGCACATTTCATTAAGAAAGGCGTTTTAACGCTCAAGTGCTAATAAGCGTCCGCGAAAGGGTCTAACAAGTAAGTGTAAACTTACGAGTAATGAGACTAGCGTCATGCGGCTATCGCGGCTCTAACTTGCGGTATGAGACAATGTTTATAAGGTTTTTAGAGATCCCAGAATAGGTAAATACATAATATTTTTCGTAGATGAATTGCCTGTTTCCATGTGTTAAAAAGAATAGTATTACACTCATACTAATTCGTTATCAACTGTTCGTGTAACAACAGTTACAAAAAGGAATATTTAATGAATGCCGATTCTGAATTTTGTTTATCACATTTTAGGTGATATTAACATAATATGTGAATGCAAATTGCCATTATTGATAAGTACATGTTGGGGATATGTTGTGCGTGCGGCATGAAGTTGCGGCTGTAGCGTCCGACCATTACATAACAATTTAAAATAGCCAGCGTGCCCTACAACAAGAATTTCTCTGTTTACAGTCACGCGACGTATTCCGTGTTGTCTACGGAGATGAGGCAGATAGGAAACTAGCGTTTGCTTAATTGGCTCCTATAAATACAACTAAATGTAATTCCGTCCTTTGGTAATCGTTTTGGTAGGTTAAATGAGGATGGCTTTGTGCGGACAATCGTTAGACATCTCGTTCTGGAATCGCTGATAGTCGCGTGACATTTAGATTTTCATCTTGAGCATATCAATTTATAATGCTAACATTTCTAAATGCATCACCTGTTTCTTCACAAGCAGTCGATGCGTTTGTACGTCAATTTGTAATGGACGGTTAAACGGAAACGCGGTAGTTCTTTAATGGTGTAGTTTAATAGGAGTTTTATGTTTATTCAATACTTTATTACATTATAATATTTAGACAGAAAATTTTATCCTTATCGGCTACCATTTCCAAACGTATAAGTATATATAAATTATTGTATGTTATGTGAAAGGATAGATACTTAATACATTTTAAAAGGCGATGTTTGATCACAAATTTAATAGGATGTTATATTTTATTTCAGCCTTGCTAACGGCGCGAGGCCTTGAGTAGATGAGAAGCAAAGCAATAAATAAATAAAAACTGGATTTTCAATTAAGGGCATCCGAATGTCAACGTCACTCTTGTTGTGGCTTAAGAATATTCATCAATGAAGCCGTACCTTCGGAACGGGTTCCGGTTCTGCATTTTTGGACGTTTTTAGATACCACTAGTTTTTACGCTGGTTAAGTAGAGTACGTTTATATACATGTGATTTAGCCAGTTACATGATTATTACTATTTTGTGTTAAAAAAGAAGCTTCGTTACTTTACCAAAAAGTCGTTCTTACAAACAATTGGATGAAATTTTTTTCTATGTTAGGTAGGTATACGGAATACCTACTGATAACTATACTTACTCAATAATGAATGGTTATATACATAAGTATACTCATGGTATTTGATATCGATACGTTTAAATAATAATTTATGCTTCAGACAAATCTGTAACGTTTAATCAGTTTAATTAATGCAAATTGGATAAATTTAACGAAGATTAATTTTAATTACAGACTATCAAAACAGTCACAGTGTCATTGTATCAAACCGCTACCGAATTACATTTATAATGTAATTTTATATTCAACCTACGCTTAACGTGCAAGTAACACTGCGGGGCGCAGCCTAGTATATGTAAATTTATAAAATTACGCTAGTGGACCTGACCACGCGTTGCCGTTTTTACATTATGTCAAATCATACATATATGACAAATATCGTGCGTTCAGAAATTGATTTTATGTAAAAATTTATTTACTATTAACGTTTATTAATTATTTTTTATTTTATAAAAACTATCCCATCTTTTAGTTGGATCAAATAATAGGTATATACAAAATTTTACTGAAATCGGTTCAGTGGTTTCGGAGATTTTCGCAAACGAACATCGTGACACGGGATTTTTATATATACATATAAGAGAAGAGATATATACAATTTTTTCATGATCCAGCAAGGAAAGAAATAAACATATGAATATCAAAAAAAAATCATTTATAAATAATCATGATATTTTGTACAGTTTAAAGAATGTTGCGATTAATATCATGAAAATAATAAAAACAATAAAACAATAGGTTCGTAGCGTAAGTTCTCCACAGATTTAAGAAGCTAGAACGTTATTCAATTTTATATTGAAAATCTCAAACGAACCGATACGAAGCGTCTACTAAATTTGATCGTATTCAATCGTGCCCGTATTTTTCATCTTGTATTACAAGATGATGTTCGTTGTGTTTTGTTTTGTCAGAAAAATCTGTTCGATTGTTTACAAACGTCAGAGAGTGTTAGAAAAGTGTTGAACGCTGTTTATTTTGGTTGTCAGCTCAAACTCAAGTGTCGGGATTCCCCCGCAGTCAGCTGGGCCATTAAATCCTACTTTACGACGCACTTGCCCACCGCGCTCGCCCAACGACCGTTTATGCGCTCGTAATACTAACCTTAATTGGCGTATTCAGCTTATAGCGGTAATTGGTTGTTTTATGATTGTGTCTAAGGATTTCACACTATCCGATTCTAAGGTGCGCCGCAACCGCGCCACTCCCACGTTTCGACGGTTTTACCTTTTATTTACCTGTCTCTGCCTCACACTTAGATGTTAAAAGCACGTACGAGTATGTGTGTGACTTACTTTGTTTAGAATAATTGCAAGGTCGCATAAGTCAGTAGGTACCTACGTTATTTAGTAGATTCATAAGTTTTATAAACTATAAATGTCCCTGTTGTATCTGAATTTATATCTCGGGAATTGTACTCGTATTTTAGTATCTATTCAAAGACTTGTAGGAAACAGAAATTAGAGATATTATAGCATTTAATTATAGGTTTCCTTTTTTTAAATGTATGTAGGTACTTCATACCAGTCAGTGCTATTTTATTGAATAATCAATAAACATGTACACATTTCAGAAGTGAATACTACAGCACTTTTAAACTCGCGTCTTTATGGCTCCATCAATCCGTCTTGTGTGAGCGTAGCCTTAGATTATTCTATGTAACCCAATGGTATGAGCTTTACGATCTTGCTCTACCAGTCTTATGATATGTTTTTTCTACTAATCTCCTTAATAGTGTCAGCTTTAACACCGTATCCAATATTCTGTTTGTGACCTTATCTCACATATTTTATTGGTTACATGAATTGTAATGACTTCCTATTAAATGTGTTTAATCCATTCTATAAAGATTTATGACGTACCTTTTTTTTCTATTAGACTAAATGCAATTTATTGAACACATTAATGAAACAGATATTTTTTGCATTCGGGAAGGAAAATATAAATATTAATACACCTGCTTATTTGTTAATAGACAGGTAAAATTTATTGCAAAGTCATTCACAAAAGGAAATGGGTATAGGGAATAATAGCAACGTTTTAAAAAACGATCTACATACCTACTTATTCTGAACGAACACATTTTCAATGAACTAAAGTAGGTATATTACATTGATGAACGAAGTTTACAAACACTGATAAAAATATCCATACTCACGTAACTACAAAACTATTTGACGAGAAAAAGCATCAAACTGCAGTAATATTAATTTAATGTCAAAAACAATAAACGTCCATGACAGCGTCCACAATATTTTCACTTGCAATTTCCCTATTTCCATATTCGCGCGGTCCTGCAATATCACTTTCGTGTTTTCGCGTCGCTCACAGCGCCCCGTAAATTCGGAATGCCTGATTCTGTGCACTGTGTTTTAATTACTCGTTTCGCGAATGATTTATATCATAAACGGGAGTGGCACTAGCGTTGTGTCCGTGTTGTTGTGGTGCACATGAGATAGGGGTTTTGTTTGTTCTTTTCACGTTTGTTTTTGGTGAATTTTGCATATTAGTTTTTGGTTATGGTTATACATATTTAGTCACGCCTATTTAAGTAGGGTTAGATAAAGTCTAAAGATTTCCACTGGCTATGGTCCTGGCGACTTTCTTTGGCCTCTTAAACTGGTCTTCGTCTTCATTCATGGTGGCGAAGCGTCTCTCCAGAGTCCAATATTTATTATTACCATATTTCATTAGGCTATGGTATCTAACTAAGACTTAGGTGCCCCTCATAGAGGTAGGTTAGGTAAGTGGTCGTATTATAAAGATGAACAGTACTTAAGTAGATTACTTTCTAGTAGGTATCTTTATATTTATTACGTGTATAATTAACTAAATAGTTCGGAAATAAAACTTTTACTTGTGCTTAGAAAAACATTATTTATGGAACCTTAAACTTTATGTATTCGAGTGAAAAGCAACAAAAAACTACAATATATACATACATATATAGGAATGTTGTATGTAAGTTATATGCCAATTAAAATGTAGGTAGATACTGAGAACGGAAACTTCAAAATTTCGCCACAAATTTTATAATTACACGTTGTTTAGAAATTCATATATTTTGGACACGGTCGGAAAGAAAACTGGATTAGAAAATAAAAATCAGATGCTTCTAACGGGGTCACGGTTCTAGAGTTGTCATCGGTTGCTTAATAGGCGCATGATGTATTGGCTAATCGTAACTGCTTGGCAAGTAGATTACAAACACGAGACTCCGAGTAATATTTTCTTTTTCACTTTACTATATATTTAATGAAGTTATCAAGCGTTTTTCAAAATTCGGAAACATTAAAAATTCGTCTAAATGGGTTTGTTTTTGCTCTAAGACTTTGTTGCAACATCACATATAAAAATTTTACAATGTAAATTATAACATCTGATTTTGAAGATACAATACGTTCAAAATTTTGTTTAGGTAATTGATAAGCAAATCCGATTTAGGTACGTACGTATGTTCAATTTAAAACGTTTGAAACAAAATACCCACGTACGGGTTTTTAGTTGGATAGAATAGCACTATTTAGGGGTGCCATAAATTACAGGTTGACAATTACTGTCGACCTTTTAAATAATCGTCAATAGGCTTCAATTTCAAAAAACTGTTGCGCATATCTAAATCACAATGAGGGACGCTTTCACTGACCACCCGGCTACAACGGCGACAAATATGTATAAACAACATGCATTTACTGTGTTCACAGAAAATCGTGAACAAAAAAATTTAGACTCTTGCGCAACTTCCTTCACGTAGGTACATTGTTACTTTATTCGGAACATTGTTACTGCACCGTTAGGCCCACGCATCTCAGACGTATAAAAAAGCGAACTAGTTTTACTTCCTTTGTTATTTCCTCCACAAAAGACCGAATATGATTTACGGCGTTTTGTTCTTAATGCGCTTGTCCAGTTAACGTAAAAAATGCTCCCTTAAAAGTTTTGTCTCCGTTATTTAAGAGGCCAATGATTAAAAGAACATTTGTTTTTTGTGCTCAGTATCTAACCTTTTTAGAAACTGCAAATCGCTTAAAATAATAGGAAATTGCTGTTTTTTTATTAAAGTTTGTCATCCAATAACACTCATTGATTGTAAGAAAATCTCACGGTTCTTATTTGTCAAGCTTGTCATACTTGATATGGCAAAAGCTTATCATGTCTGATAACGCAAACATACTTAAATCGGTAGTCTTCTAGATAGCAACTTTTTTTAGTTAATGGCAAGTTGTTTCGTGTCGAAAGTCATTGTTTATTTTGTTCAAGAGATAGTGTAGTAAGTTTTACACTTTTTCCCGAACAGAGCAAATTCCCATGGGTTTAAAGAGTCGCTAATGTAACATTAAGCTGCAAATTAAGCAATGTATATGTGAGAATTTAAATTTCTATGCATTTCTTACTTTGGAAGCCTAATAACGTTTTGGTTTTAATGTTTCATCGTAGGTTATTTATTTCATTGTACAATGTTGGAGCAATTTAACTGTTAGACTTGATTTGAAGGCGACCCACAAATTAAACCTTGACTTCACCTGTACTCTGTTAGCCGGTAAACAATTTATAAACCGAATGCATAAGTAAATCTGAACGCAAGCGCAAACTTATACAAATGATTAATCAAACTTTCGGCGCGAGCACAGCGGTGCATTCATCGAGTCCGGTGCTGTTACATTTCATTGCTATATTCAAAACAATCGCGAAGCATTCGATTTACGATCGGCATTCGTCCGTTCTAAATTTATATTGTTAAAGGCAGGACAAACAATTTGTGGAGTGCGAGCGGCGGAGTCTTGTCGCCCGGCGTTGCCACCTACTGTGATTTAGGGGCTCAGTGCAACGCTTAATCATACTATCGCCGGCTTCGACACCGGAATTTGTATATTCCTGCATTTAAGAAAGTCTCAAGTGACTATCGGCACGCGAATCGCTTGCGTTGCCTATTTCGATACATTGTTGAGATTTGTTTTGGTGTTCCTTGGCAAGTTTGTTTTGTACCTGTGGGAGACCTCTATTGCGGCAACATTATTATATAATTATTTTATATGTTTTAATTACTTTAATGTAAGTTTTGTCTTTACAACTTACCTTTAAAGTTAATTCCGGTAATCTAAACGCGGTATGAACAGTGGCGATCTTGTATCGGCGACTTAAACTACAATCACATTGACTTCATACAAAACTGACCCTGTATTTTATCGTATGTATTCTATAGACGCTACGGCGCTGCTATGTTACAATATTTTGTACTTTAAAAAATACTAATATTTTCTCTACCAGATATTTTACAATTTTGTACTAGAAAATGAAAAATATTTATAGAACTACGACGGGTGATTATAAACTATCACCAAAGTGCACTCGTCCGTCTATATAGTGGTCCAGGTAAGAGGAGGATTTGTCGAACTTATTCAGTTTCGTGCGGGGTCGCGCGCGAGCTCAGAGCGCGAGCGTGGCGGTTCGCGCGGCGGAGCGGGCGTGGGACGGCATCGCGGCGGCGGCGACGACTGCACGCGGCGCGGGCGAGCGTGGCGGCGGCGACCGCGGGCGACTGTTGGGCGGGCGGCGCGACGGCCGCGCGCGGCGCACTGCCGCGCCGCCGCCGCGACGCCGCCCCCTCTACCCCCGCACTCCGCACCCCCAACGATGCCTCATTAAAAATTCTTGCAAAACTTTCTTGCACCACCATCTTCTCTTCTCCTTAAATGCCACTTTCTCGAAACAGTAGGAGCCGCAATCCAAAGGGATGAAACTTTGTTATTAGTGCTTACTATTGTTTCTGTTCTTTGCACCAGTTTCGCTATAAGTGCAATAGGTACTTATGATTATGATTATGAGTTTGCTTAAAACGAGGGTTGTTTATTATGATTTATATGATATCTACTTGCAAACGATGTTTGTATATATAGATACGTATAAAATCAGTAAGACGATTTATACATCTAAGTTTTATTACTATCATACTAGTTAAACCTACTTTAACCAGTCCACGTAGACAAAGCACCTATTTTCTGATTAAGAATCTGAACTTTTCTTACCTTATATAACTGCTAGATTAATTTACTTTTCGCAAGATAGTTGGAATTACTCTATGAACACTGCACTATAATTGGTTTTACATAGATAATTGGATAGGGAATTAGATAGAAGACTAAGCTTACAGAAACTAATGTGCGTGTTTATTTCAGTTTTGAAAATCGAATACCGACGGAAGCACTTTTACTGTACTTTTACAAAAATAAGCATTAGTAAGTAATAAAAGAAACTGCTCAGATATTTTAATGAAATACTTAAGTTCTAAGCGCGTAGATTCTCGCGACTTTATGAAGACATTTCCTAAATATGTTACGTAGAGAAATATCAGGTATTACATATCATTACGAATTTGTTTATTTAACATAACGGAGTAATTGTATTGATCGGTAAGCTTTAGCATGAGATCAGAAAAGTACATAAACGTTGGTAAAGCGTACAGCGCCCGATTGCCCCGCAACTAAGTGCTACTCGCCTTACAAAAGGACAGTATGTATAGCCTGCACCATTGCTAAAAGAAAAACATATTTTCTTCCTTAATTTTACGACAGAATGTTATATAAATTTTATACTTAAACCTTGATACTTTTCATTACTGTTCTGTTATTTAGTTATTATAATAATTTCGTATTATACATATAAGTACCTTATTGAAGTAAATACGTATGCCTATAGTTAAATTAATTTCCTCTTAGATTTTGTAAGTAGGTACACATATACGTTATGAACATATTTATATATGGCAGGAGTTTTATCGTTTGTATATGAACTAAATATTTAGTTCATAACTTTAAAATTAACTATAGCATTGGAGAACATGCTTATGTCGAAATATTCCTATTATGTATAATATATGTAATTACTCTATATTTCGCTTAGCAAATAGCAGTATGTAAATTAAAGTAACCGCTGTAGCTTGACAATTAACATTGTTTTTCATACTAAAGTATCTTATTGATTTAAATATTTCGAAAGCCAAAAATAACAAGATACGCGCGAAAAACGTAACCCTCTCCTTACCGTCGAGTAAATGTGATATATGTTATATCACACAAGGTATAATAATCAATTTCATTTTTGTCTATATCAATCAGTTCCTAGCATCCTATGAATACGAACAACCACCTACGACTCGAAGGGACCCCTCTAATCGCCTACCCCCACCCTAAGCGTGACGACCCACAAATACAATTTAGGTAACGCACCCCATTGTTATGAACGCCTACCGTTTCGAGTGCATTCATCTATGAATTCTGTATTTAACATTAAACAAGGCACACTGAATGTATTACAAATTTGTATAATCATTACAATGTAGCTCAAATAATGTAACGTGAATAATGAGCAACAATGCAAAATCAGAATATAGATGACTAAGTTAACTCATTGTACCGCCTATGTAAAACGTATTGATTATTTTTTTTAGATACTAATATAATTATAATTTTACCGCAAAATTAAAATACGCTGACTTTAATTTCATTAAAGTATCAATATTAAATTTTATGGTATGTATACCTACCAATCTACACTTAGGTATGCAAAATATTTGGCGCTACATTAAAATGTAGGTCGAACTATGCTAAGCTCAGAAGCAGGAAAACTTCTAACCAATGCAAACGCCAAACTAAACACGAATCCTAGATATCGTAGTCGTCTGGCCGCTGGCCGCTGGCCGGACGTTGCGGAACCGTCACCAGTTTTCGTTCACAAAATCGCGACACACTTTTTAATTTATTTCGTCCACAAAAAGCATTTTGCTGTTTTATTTTCATTTCAACGGCGACTTGCGCTGTAGCGGGATCTCTATTTTTATTTATTCCACTCTCCAATTTTTTGTTCCTCTTTTTCAATTTCGTCCCGATCGACGCGGGCCCAAGCGGAACGTAGACTGATCTCATTTTAAATTGAATTCGACTCCTCTTTGCGTTTTTCTTGTTTCTATGTAACGATTCTAATTGGTGATATTTGCATGTTCTCCTATTGTTCGATATATTCAAGTTTCGTTATGAATATATCGAGATGCTTCGACACTTTTTTATGAAATTATCACCTGCATAGCTTATTCCATGGGAAACGTACTAAATTCGTAGGTATTACGCAACGACGGGAATTTCCTAGTTAATTATTCAAAGATGATATTTGCAATGTAGAGGCATAAATAGACATTACAATAATAACATTAGTACAAATATGCTCATGTATATACGTATAGCCATTGAAAGGAAACAAAATTTTCAAACAAGTAACATCGAAGTTTGTAATTCAAACAGATAGCCGCTAGTCGTGCCGTCAGCTCGCATCGCACGCGTTACCAACATACCAACTCATGTGGCTCTGACAGATACATGAGAACGGCTACATGGCCGCCGCGGTCTGAGACAATTAAATTTCAACTACCGCTACTCATTAGTGATGGACTTTGTCATTGTCAGACGTCAACAGCTAAACAGGTTGAACGTATCGGACGCCACGATCTCAATATAGTGCTCGCTAGAATGGATTAGGTCAGTCTGTTACTATTTGTAATTGCAGGAACCTGAATATCGTTGGGTATGTAAGCAATTTTACAATGTGAAATATTAATTACCAGCATTTAATTCTCTCGAGCCGGCGATGTATCTACGCCAATATGAAAAGGATAATTAATTTTGTGATAATCATTTTTTTGTGTTATACGGGAATACGTTATTTAATACAAGATTATAAAAACAAAAATACGAAAGAGGTGAAATTAATGGAATGATAGACAGCTCATACAATCGAATTACACCTGATAGCACCCAATAGCATAAAAGCACCTACCAATTGTCGTTTAAACTAAAAACCGAGTTTTAGGAATTCAGTGTTTTAAAATTTGATCTAACTTTATAACAATTATACCTATAAGTGGATGAATTAAGAAGATTTGACTGAAATGTATGTATTATAAAATTAAAATGAAAGGCAAATACTTCAAAATAAACGATAATCGAACAAGGTGCGGATAAAGGCCATTCTTAGCCTGAAGCATTACTACGCGATAGGCCAAGGAAACTTATTGTTCTCGTACTTAGCATGCATATTGAATTTTACTATCACATCAATTACTTTAGGAATGATAAAACTAATATTTAATGAAGTCAATTAAAATAACAATAATTGTCATAATCCATTTACTGCCTGCAATAAAAGTTTTGTGGACTGACAGTTATGAATGTTTATACGAGCTTTTATCCTCAAATAACGTAGGAACATATTTTTTATCATAAGATCTAAGAGAATCATTTTGGATAACAATAAGATATAATAAAAATTATATACCTTTATATATAATTGAAACCGCACTTAGATTTTAACGGACATCAAGACTCTAGCATCACTTCTACCAATGTAGGTACTTAACAGACCCTATATTTATTCGGATAGAGAAAAAGTACGTTTTCTTATTGAAATCACTGCTTTTTAAGTATATTTTTTATGTTTTAAGTGATAACCCATGTTATTATAAAATGCAATAAACATAATGAATAAAAGATTAAAACTGTATGACAGAGATTTTATAGTTTTGTCAGAGTCAGAGCATTATGATATGATATTTTAAAAATGATGTTTAATTGTCAAATGTAAACACGACACTAAATTAGTTTTATAATTAGCGGCTCCATTAAAAACGGTATCGATGACGAGCATTCTACAAGCAGCTTATCCTAATTAATCCTTTATTTAATGTCATATGGCTATCATGAATGGAACTACTCGTTTGTTTTTCATTTTTGATCGGAATAATTCATGTATTTTATCTCGGCGTATCCATGGCAGTGTCGCGAAAACAGTCATTGATATTGACTGCGGACCGATACGAGTCTAATGAATATGTATGCGGGCAGGTGCACACTACAGACATGATTAAGTAGGTGCCACCAACGATTTTTGTACTGAACATCGATAGATAGCTTATCGTGGTACGTGCTTGATTTTTTTTATCGATAACACCACCCGTGGGGTTGCGCTTCCGTTTCTAATTACAACTTGGAGAACCGCTCGTTATCAACTTGTACTTTGTAATGATGTACTAAATTGTGTTCAATTATATTTATTTCCTCGAATTAATTACCTATATTGATGTAAGCACAAAACAGTTATATTCAGTGCAAGGAATTATGCAATTTTTAAAATTTGAACTGCATCTTTTAAAAATTGTTATTTTTTATATAATACGATTTCTTAAGCATGGACATATAGGTGTCCTAAAACAATTTGAAGTGACATGAATCCGCGAAATAATTTACGGCCTCGCACGCAGGGGGCAATAAATCTATCGAATCATTCCCCTGTCGTCGTTACAATCAACTGCTCTTACGATTAATTACAAAACTAGCGACTACGCACAGAGCACGAACACGTTGCGGTCAAACTGAGGTAAGTACGTGGCATTAAAATACAACACGATATTTTATACGGAGACCTAAATAAAAATGAGTGTCATAAAATAATAATATTTAGACGAAATAAATTTGTCTTGTCATGAAATATTTCCAAGCTATTTTTAAGACTGGTTCATATAAATATTATTTATAAAAACACCGTGTCTAACATTATGTAATTTATATCAACTATATCTGTCACATAAGAAATAAAAGTAAAATTTCGTTAAACAATATTGTGGGAGGCTATCAACGATCGTATTCAATTCGCGCTCATTCAAATTATCGTCCAAGGAAGGCAAAGAAAACCTATCCTAGTACGTGTTCGAAGTTAAAGATTATACGAAGCATAATTAAAATATTACGCTACCGACACGAGAATACGTAAAATTTAATCAACAGACTTACGTCGGTTAATTACGTCGGCCAGTTTGTATTCCGTCAACAGTGTTTAACTTTAAGATAAGTGTAAAGTGTACCAAAATAATGTGAACTTAAAAATAATCTCACGCCACGTAAACCATATTAGCAATTCACAAACATATTTATACTTCACGAAAATAATGAGTCTGGCAAGAAAAAATACTTAAGAACATATTTCAATAAAATTATCTTCTTTTTGAAATAGTATGATTTATCTACCATTTCTATTGTATGTATTTCGTATTCCTTGCACTTTCATATTCATTCGTCATCGCTCAAGTTATATAAATAGTTTATTCCCGACAGGTTTAAAGAGATAGTGTTTCACATTTGGTTTAAACACGTGGCTTAATAAATTTAAAATTACAGCAAATATTTCATCACTTAAGTGACTCATATCATGTTTTTATTGTTTACTTAATAATGTTATCATGTAGGATTATCTAAAGACAATGAACAAGCGCTTCTTGAATTTTAATTATTTTAACGTTGGTTTATTGGCGTTCTTTGATTTTGAAAACAGAAATTGATATTTTATAAAGTAAAAAAACAATCTTGGGATTTGACTCTTATTTTTAAAAGTTTCAACCGCTATAAATGTGTTCAATTCAATCAAAGATTTATAACAGATGTAGACTATAAATACACGATTTAAATTTTCATATCAAATAAAAGTATAAATAAAATAATACGTAGAATGAAAATAAACATATTGACTAAACAAATTTACCATCGTAAATACCGAAGCAATTATATGTCACCAATTTGTGTTGAGAGAATCGGCGATCGCCATAAATTACGGCATTAAAAATAGTCGAAGACTAGAAAATAATCTGCACATTACTTAAATATTTATCGAATTTCACTCAATAGATCCATTAAAACTAGTTCAGCTAATTGCCTAGTAGTACATAATACCGTTAGGATATAATAATATTTCCCACGGTTGAATGAATATCAAAACTTGCGAAACTCATATTAGTTTTTAATCTGAGAAATAAAATTATTTAGGTTCATTTCTTAATCTGAGAAATAAAATTCTTTAGGTTCGTTTCATTCGCTCTAAACGAATTTCACCTTGACGAGGGAGGGGCTCACTGACCGTAGCTTTGTTATACGTGAAGCCAACAGCGCTGAACTCGTATCAATGGTAAGGCGGACTGGCCGGACGCGAGCTGATCCAACTAGACTCATTTGATACTTGCTCCACTCTCGATCATACAGCAACAAGTCTAGGAAGCGACTTGGAATCGTACGGAATCCCGCACGTTCCATAAATTTGCATTAATTATTCAACCGATGGCTATCTCGCGCTAACGCTTCGCATTGATTGTGACGCTGATACCAACAAAATAAAATATATTATTCTACGTGCCGATTAGACCGCTATAATTCATTTTAGTGAAAACAGCTCACTTTGTACATTGTACGGCATAAAGGGGTTAGCCGAGATCGTAGCAAAGGTGTTCCTTATCAGATTCGTGTTGCTACCTTTATTCGTAATGTAGTCACGAGGTTTCTTGTAAAAAAAATGTTTTTAACGAATGTTCTTTTTTGTAAGCATCAAACAACAATTACTTGAATATAACGATCCGGTAATAGGCACA
Organism: Aspitha aspitha aspitha; assembly: GCA_018246895.1. NCBI lineage: Eukaryota > Metazoa > Arthropoda > Insecta > Lepidoptera > Hesperiidae > Aspitha > Aspitha aspitha. Next base: position 5,612 of record DWGJ01000554.1, on the reverse strand, counting down.
CAAATATGTATAACGCACCGACAATAAACACACAGTTGTAATAATTTAATGAATGGATATTTTAATTTTTTTTGCTATATATTTGAAGCATGTAAGTATTGGTATATGTTAAAAATCAGGAATTGCCTTTCAATTAAGACGTAGCAGAAAAATCAATGGAAGTCTGCGTGTTTACAAACGCACTCTCTGGTTCTATGAAAAAACTTGTTTATAATGAATGTTCTCGTATATTAAGTGACAGTTATGTGTAAGGCGACATGTATGCGGCTCATTTCTGATTTTTCGTTTGAGATTGCTTAAATAGACTGAAATTTATGGACGGACGAAGTGCTATTTCCGTCGGACGAGTTCGAGTGGAGATTTATTCGAATTTGAAACACGATCCGCGACAGAAGTCGAAGGAAATTTTAATTGGATTATATTAACTTATTCTGCGCTATTATGGACTGACTGGGCTTACAGTAATGAAAATAGGCCGTAAATTATAATTAATGTTTACGATGCAAGCCCGAGAACAAGGGAATTAGTTGGCAAAAGCTTAGTAAGTTCTTTAGTGTCAAAATTGTATTGAAATCATTCTTGAGGACACAGCGTTGTTCAGTACTATAATGAATTATGTAGGTGTTAGTAGATAATTAGTAGTAGATAAGTCAAATCATAATGTATAATACCAAATTTTGCAAATAAATGTTTGATTCATGTAAAAATTACGTACATTTACAAAATAGGCTTAAGCTCATACAGGCTTATGCGACACATATACGCACTAGGTAGTACATGAGCTATACACTTGGAAAACTAAGAATGACTAAATACTAGTATTTTTCAAATGTTAGTCTTTAAAACTAGTAACTAATTAATGTTTAAATAACTTACAACCTAACGCTCCTGTGGCGTAACGTTTATGATGTCGATTTCATGAGGTAGGTATACATACATACCTATACTCCTTCCTGGGTTCGATGCCCATTCAAGCACATGTTTGTAAAATAAATTTTAGTATCTTTTCTGACCCTAAATTTCAGTGTATTTCTCTTTGTTTACATCTCCGTGATAGCCACGGCAGTAGATACTTGTGTTGACCTAAGAGTGTGAAGCACAAAAAAATGTTATTTTGCTACAGCCTACAAATCATTTCCATTAATCATATATTTTGACATGAACGTTTGCGTGAACTGGTATACCGCGCATAAATATACTTTCAATTACCATTTTTTGTCTTACATTTTTTTCATGTTTGTCGACAAAACCACAGTGTCTGGCATTTTTTATTGTTTTAATTTATCTGAATCGTCTGTACTTTAGTTATAAGTGAATTAAATAATTCCATCTATTACAATAATTAATGTTTTTCTACTATTTACAGTGGCAATGCCAGGTATCTAGAGAAACGTAATTTTGAGTGCTAATTTTTTCTCGTTACAAATCATTGTTGTTTAAATTTTTACTGTTGGATAGTTTCAAGTATAACGTAACATTAGACTTCTTAGAATATATTATCTTTTAGCAGAATAGTCATTTATCAAATGTTAGCTACCTGTAAAAATAAGTTTTGAATGTGTTTTATATTAATGGCCAGTGTTTTAGTTTATTTTTAAAACCTCGATATACGGGCAGGTGTATCAGGCCTTGTGTTCGGTTTTGCAAAAAATACGATTAAAACATGCATATGTGTAAAGCAAATGAATTTCTAATTCCAAAATTTGCGAATATCTAACGTACCTACATTTTATTAGTCAACATAATTGATTGTACTGTACTAAATAATTTTATGCAAACACCTGTTCAATTGCGCTTATATCAATTTTAGGGCTGTCAACCTATGCTGCCGATGAAGTGATAGCCTCCAAGGTCGAATGGCAATCGCCCCAGAATCAAGGTGGCCACTAGGGAACCGTGACCTTGATGGAACACGCTTATCTAAGTAAACGAATATACTATTTTATTTAATTATGATGGATCATGTCGTATTGAGGTATGAGTTTCCGTTATTACAACTAAATTTAGCTTCAATGTTGAATATTGCCTAAGTAGGTACCTACTGACTAATATATACAATCGTTGTAACTGTTTTGTTTGACACCTTAATTCATATAACTTAAGACTCATGTGATAAATTAGCAATACATTTTTTAGATAAATAAAATCCTGAATGTACTTGTTTATATCTACTATAATGACAAAAAAAATATTAAAAAAAATAAAGTTGTATCCTTGCTATTTAACAAATGACCAAGCTCGGTTGCTACAACACTAATGTTTCTGCTACAAACCGACGGGAGAACCGACGCGACGTAAATCTTTTCCTTTCTTTTCCTGGAAAAGTGCACAAGAGCGAAAACTAACAGAGAAAAGGAACGAACTCCTCAGTACCACTCCAATGAGCTAATTGTTTAACGTGAATGCAACTTTGTATAATTGAAATGCAGCGTATGATACAGTTAATGGACTTTCGGTTATGTTTGTTTTTGGACCCTATTTATTGGTCCACTGCTGGACCGGGTCTCCTCTCATATTGAGGAGGATTGAGACAATAGTCTACCACGCTGGCCAAGTGCGGATTGGTACAGACTTAACACACCTTAGAAAATATTATGGTTATGTTTATAGTCTCATAAGGGCTGTCATTAAGTGATATTAGACATTAAATGTTATTTTTCTTGTTATATTTACATTAGATGAGAATTTAATGAGTGTTCTATAACTTTTTACAAGGCGTTAAAGTAATTTACGTCACAAGTGAAATAGGAAATAGGTATTAGAAAAATGGCGATTTGAGAATTGTTCAGATATTACACAGCTATTCGAATCTAAATACAGGGTTACAAGTTTGTAGTATCGTTTAAAACAAAATAAATGTGAAAGTCACATAAAGATTTCGTCGCTTCCCGACATTCAGAGAATCCAACTGGTGACGTAAATCACAAAGTTTAGAAAAAAAGAACGACGATATAAAGAGCTCACGTGAAAGTTCAAAAATATCATCCGTGAATATAATTATAAGACCGAACACCCGCTGGTTTCCGGTAGACACTCCTTACTATTGTAAACATTGAAACTCGATATGCATGGACTCGATATAAACTCGATTCGCGAGAAGATTTGGGTTTGTTCGCCCACTCATACCTATTGGTTTAGAGATATATCAACCGTTAACCACCAAAGTATAAGGAAAGTGTCTTGATATATTCGCTAAGATTAGCTGTTAACATAACTATTACATCCTTGCAAAACACATCTTTATGATTGTAAACATCTGACAGACGTTACCATTTTTCCCCATAATTTGATCAATTTTAGTAACATCGAACCACTTCGCCTCTACACCTACAAAATATTTAATAGTAGTGAAATTCAAAAGCGACAGTCGAGAAAATCTAGTAAAATTTACAATGAGGTATTCTTTACGCAGTTATAAATAAAATATAACTTTGAAGTCCTACCTGGAAGCCGACTGTATGTGAATTGCAAATATCAGTTGTCTGGCAGAAAGTATAAGTTATGATAGTACGAAAGTTTTTATATCTGATAAGAACAATTATTGTGTGCGGAAGCATTTTATCTTACGGTTTTAAATGTGACGTCTATATTTTAATTAAGATTGTAGGTAGGTACAGATTTAATTGTCGAAACAGGACAATTAACTTTTATTTTTTCTGTGAGCACATTCAAACAATAGTGTGGATATACGATACGATGCTTATCATTAGGATTGTAATTAAAACAGCAATTAAAATAAGTAGGAAGCGACGCCGAAATCAACTATTAACCGAAGGCGCATACACCGCCGCTGTCATATATTTTGTTACTCAAACACAGATTATCTATGTATAACAGAGAATAAATTTTATTTCAATATAAAAAACAATTTTTTAACAAAATCTGTTTATTTCTTGTATTAACAAAATTTATTATCTAAGTATTCCTCTTATGTTATACTTACTGTGATGTTATTATTGATAGTGGAATTTCAAACCTAAGTTCGTTTCTTGCTAGATAACTTTGAAATTACATTGATATACTTACTGAAATCTCAATAAGTTCGACTGATTATATTGATTGCTGCTTACCCTTCTAAACTAGGTACAGAACGTTAATCGTTATAAATAAATAAATAAAATAAACAACTGGGGACAATTCCACACACGGCTGTATGGTCCCAAATTAGGCAATTTAATGCCTGTGTTATGGTAGCCAGACAGCTTATAAACATATACATACATACGATATAGTACTTATATAGATATTTCAATTACGACCTGACACAGAACAAACAAATATGCTCATCACACAAATGTATGTCCTGGGTGGGAATCGAACCCACGACCTCCGGTTTTGCAGTCGGGGTCTCTAACCACTCAACCATGAAACCAATCATTATAGTGGAGTCGAAGCGAAAAATAACCTTTGCTGGATCAAATGTTACAAATTACTCTGTAACCGTTATCGCAAACATCTACAGCTAGTACATCTTCATAACACATTGTAGAATACCTACTGAGTGAAATAAATGATCTCATAGAACGGTAACCTTTATTATCGGTGTCTTTATGTAAATTTTTACCACAAACATGATGAATTGTACTATTAATTAATAGGAATTATCTATTCCATTTACTCTCACGGCACGTTTAACATTATAGAAACATTTACTTTAATATATTGCGCTGTGATTACAATTAGGTATATACATAGTAAAGGTAAATGATTGCAATTTTTCCCCTAATATCTATCTAGCCAATAAATAACACTTAATCTACGTAATTTAGCAACAACGCACGTGCGTTCTAATATATACCTACTTACCAATTTTTATATGCAATAATGCATATTTATCAAATAGGTTTTGAAATTAAGTAATTCAAATCGAAAAATAATCATTTCACACAAACATAGACAGTCGTTAGAGATAAAAAAATGCGCTCACAATTCTAAAAGTTTCTACAAGTTTTTAAATCAGACAATTTTAAACCATTTGCTAAAAGCTTGGTAAGTTCCCCTTTTAAGAAAAAAGCTTTCGTACTCAGAGGACGTTAAAAGCAATAGACTTTGGGTTCCTTGAGACTAAAGTTAAATATCCATTTAAATCTTCGACGCTAGCAGGACGTCCACTGAGAATTCAGCGCTGCAGCGTAGAGAAGCGCTTGCGAAAATAATTATTTTATTTTTGAGCTAGTTTCAAGGTACCTACCCGAAATATTAAACTTGTTTCGCTAGAGTTTTAATAATTCGTTTTTGAAATGGTTTCATAGTCATCAATGAATAACTAATTCTACAAGTACCTACCTATATTTATCATTAAATTCTTGAGGTTTTACGACATTGTAAAGGATGGCGGGTGAAGGTGGTACTATTACTAGACATGTTTTATTTCATACCTATCTCATAAAATTGAAATTTAATTTTTTAATCAATCACAATAATAATATCAGATAAAGATGTTCTAAATTAGAAACTATTTTTTTAGAATGTGTCTTTTGGATTAACTAAATGTATGAATAAGGTACACATTAAAATGACGTCATATATATTACGCACTATAATAATATTATTTACATCACGTTCTTCGTGTCTTTAGTAAAAAATCGTACAGCGCATAGTCCACTTCCACC
>DWGJ01000553.1:0-28550 GCA_018246895.1 Aspitha aspitha aspitha | reverse complement strand
ACAGACAGACAGAGTTACAATCGCATTTATAATATTAGTAGGGATTATGTTATGGCACCCAGATAGCTGGTAAACATGAATACAACACATACGATATCATAAATTCACACAAATGTTTATACATATTTATTTGGCTTTTTACCGTCATGTTCCCTGACCACTAGAGCAAGAGGCCCGTCAAATTATTGCGCTCAAAAATATACACGTTTTTTTGCCATTGTAACAAATGGTATTTAATTTGTAAAACGCATGTAACTTAAAGTCAGGGATTCCTACTGAAATTTGAGTCCCAGTCTTAATGTACTGTTTCATAATTGCTGAATGATCTCCCAATCTAGTTTGTAATAGTAGCGGGACGATTCAAATGAATCAAAATAAATTCAGTGCGCCTGTGACACGCCCGCTTGCCGCTCCATTCTGAAGGACATCTTTGAGGAATGAATGCCAAGCGGGTAGTTCACGGCCACTCTTTATTGTTAACTGTATATGTGGCTATGCCACAATAATTATTGATCGTTAAGGTAACAAATATACTACCTTTAAAGTATAATAATAACTTACACAAGATATTCTCAGAATATGGCTTTAGATCCAGGTTAATCCGCTCTGAACCACTCGCAATGTTTGAGTCGCACTTTCTACCGTTGAGCTTGAGCTGTACGGATAGCTATTTAGGACTTGTAGAGCTCTTCACTACAAAAGATTATTTAGTATAAAATGTCCTAGCTCTTTTATACGCATTAACAAGACGTTAGGAAGTATAACACGGTTGTGTACGATTAGAAAGCCTACAAAACCGAAGAACGATAACTTTTATTCATTATAAGGTATATACACTGGTGATAACTAAAACTTTAATCGTCTTTATTAAATGTATGTATTTACATATGTACCTTATCGTAAATGAAACAATTTGAATTTAAATTTCATTAATATAAATAGTATTATACCGTAACACCGTTGGATGTATTAGATGATACCACGTTTAAAAGCAAAATGATATCTGATATGAATTCACAGAACTCAGTAACCGGGAGAGGTTAATCCGCTCTGAGCCGAGCGTGATTTTTGCGTCCCGATTAACAATTTTGACGCTTAACAATTCACGTCGCAATATTTGTGCATTTAGAGTACGCAACAATGTAAAGATTTAGGACTCATGATCTTTCTTCCGCGGTCTATAATCTCGAAATAGATGAAAAAATTCAATCAAAGCGTATAGGTCAGTTCGATCTGCATTTATCACTCTCCTATAAACATCAGTTGACTCCTAAACCTGTAAATTAAATAACAATATCAATTTACATACGAACATCGTATCAATTTGTAAACTCGCTAAATGCAATAACTAATTTCACACTCACGTTAACATCCGATACTCATTATTATTATAAATTATTGAGATTTTTTTCCTATAGAACCTTCATGTTGGGCAACAGATATTTTTATTTCATTTAAGTAAAGTATAAATCATAAAAATCGGTGGATTTCTAATTTTTTTCCTGTTTATGAAACAAGAAAGAAGGAAAGCTTTAGGAAATCACATAATGAGATTTTCCAGCAATGTTATTTTAATTAAGATTACCCTTGGGATAAAATTCCTCGGAATACGTCACGTTCACTAAGCGAACGAGGCGCCGGTAAATAACCAATTATCAACTTAGCAAACGTTTGGTATTTGCTTGTTTTTTTTTGTTAGCAACCGTTTACTAATTGGACGATAAATTATACAAAATTTTCTTCTGCCTGACCGAATTTTACGATATTATCTTTACCGCTAGACATCGTAACGTTTCTCCTTTTATAATAGACTCCTAATGGCGCGAATAGGATTTTTCATGGCATTAACGCCGATAGCTTTTTTATACACACATACATATCGTCACGCCAGGTCCTTAGCGGGGTAGGCAGAAATCTTCGAGGCAAATATCTCTGTCGTTACAAACCTTATTAAACTTAATATTTTTTATCTTTGAGCTTTTTCATGTTATTATAAACAACAAAATTCTGTTTCGGAAAGGAATTACTCAGAGTTGGAATTAAAAAAAAAGCAAAATTAAATCAACTAATAATTTACGTTTACATACCTAACTACGTAGGCTGTACATGTGTACATGATCATATTTAGGTTTAGTAATTCCTTAAAGAGTTTTTTAATAACTCTAAAAGCCTTGCGTTTGAATTTGCCTACAATCTCAAGACTATAAATATGCGAAGTTAAAGTGCCCAATGACTCTAATCAATGTAACAAAGAACACATTTTTAAAGGGCAAACCAAACGTGAGTCTAAATAGCCGAGTCTGGCGAACTGATTTGCCTCTATGATCCCTTTCAAAGGATCGTATACAATATTTATTTGTAAAAATAAATTACATTTTTAATTGTATGCATACAGTACTTTTTTTAAACGTATTTGCTTATGGTACAATAACTTATTTAACTTTAACATAAAATTATAATAAAATAAAAACAAAACAATTAAAACCTAAAATAATTGAATCGTTGAACAAGCACAGATGCGAGTATATTGTGCAGAAAATGATCTTGTACTATATTCTTAAGTTGGATCCGAAGTATCTCGAATATTGGAGAAATAAAAAAGAATAGCTAACGCACATGAGGTGAAATGAGCGTGAGGTGAATCCCTTCAGTGTAGCAATCGCTACGGCCGGCCGCGTTTTAATTTAGCTTTCTCTGTTTTATTTGAACTTGGAAAAGCTCAGGTCGTTTTTAAAGGCCAACAATGATTTATTTCTGTGAAAGCTAAGATTATTTGATAAATTGTAATTCAAAAAGCTGTTATGTTATGTTTAATAAATAGTCAAGTTATGTAAAGTATAATCTCAATTTTTCAGATCGTAAGAGGTTTATATTTTCATGTACTCTCTATGTAGGTATATGTATGTAAAGTACTGGAAAATAATCTTGCCATATGTAAATGCTTTTAATTATTGGTCGCGATTAATTTGTATTATAGCAATAGCTACTCGTACTACAGAATTACAAGGTACATATAACGTTGTCTGCTATCGTAAAACTTGCACGCGAAGTAATGCGAGTGAAGCCCATTCATGAAGTATGCATGTGATGTCCATTAACGCGACGTCATTGCATTTGTCAGATTTGTTCTGCGTCATTGTAGCGGACACGTGGACATTCCGCCGCCATTGTCCGGGGTGTTAGTGGAATAGTTCAACAGGAACGTCGCCACGCATGCCGGCTGCGACTTTCGATAACGCCGGGAATAATTACGTATACCAACGTAAGTGTACAATGTACAAATGTATTGCGGTGTACATATAACTCTAATCCGACATGTTTTCATAGATCGAGTGTGTAATATTCTTAATGTTTGTTTTGACGCGTAGTTTTAAGCAATCATTTTCAATCATTTTCTTTAAAAATATTTTTTAATGTTAAAAAATACTTACCAAATAATTCTCATTAACAACTATTACTAACTAAATGCATACAAACAGTCCCAGTCCTAAAACCTTTTAAGAAATCGTTGCAGATGTCCGTGGGCGGTAGCGGCCGCTTGTGACTGCTGCCTGCTCGTTCGCTACTCTTCACATAAATAAAGATGTGTTGTTTGTCCTGAGCACTTTTTTGCAGTGCGAATTATACAGTAAACAGTTGTAATAATTCTATCTGAATTCAATAATGAAATCTTTTCACATTATCCTTTATATTTAATATATAAGAATTTACTCTTTCGAATGAATTTTTATCGCAGTAATAAATTGTCGGTCCATTTATGACCGGACGGAACCGTAACCATCACTTCAACCGTTTTCGATAAATAACTCCCACGGACGAACCGCGTTTACAGCGCAAATACAACCATTATTTGAATACCCTTGTCTTTTAGTGAAAATGGTTTAAACCCCTTGAAGTGTATTCGCTAGTGATATATAACGCGTTAAAATTATTTATTAATCACCAGTCGACCCTTAGTGAATAGTGAAAAAACACTTAACGAGCGATAATAACGTATAAATCCGTATGTATTTGGTACACTTATTGAGAGGTGACTTGGTAACTTCCTCAAATAAGTGAACGCGATTAGTCGGCGCGGTTAATCTAGAAATATCAGTTCAATAAAAACACTGCTTAAAACAATATCAATATATCTAGTAGACTTAAAACTTCTCTAATAAATGTATAACTTAGATTAAAATGCAAATAAATTTGAGTCTCGTAGCTTTAACGATCTAATTATGCATCTCTTAAATATAATAACCACTCGGTCCGTTTATATCCAACCGCTAACCGCTTATAAAAAGGCTCTCGTGTCATCTTCCCCCGTCCCCAGTAGAAACTTAACTATTGTTCGTATTCAGTTGTCAGTATGAGTTTGGCGCGGCTACTGAACACTACAACAATATACATACATACATATATGTACTTGTTAGTGTGACTCTACTGTTATAAAATGGATGTTAACTACTACATTTCCCAAACATTTGAATTTATTAACACAAATGGAACACTTAGATGAATAATATACATTATTAGAAATGTATTTTATTGTTAAAAAATACACAAATTATACTTCATATATGAATGAATTGATTAATATACAAATACATGAATTAAAAATTAATCGAAATTTCTCTGTACGGAAACATAAATCACAAAGTAATTTAACGATAAGAAATGTATAAAGGATAATTACCTTTTTTCCTCTTGGAAATATCGTTTCTTATTCTATGTTGAAAGTTTTATAACACACTGAATGTAAAATAATAAAATGTTAAATTCATTTTCGTAATCGATGGCAGTCGCTACTAATTGCTCAAAATGCACATGGTAGGTCTTTTACTCATTTGTACTCGTATGTCGTAATCGTCATTAGTATAAACTGTTATCAGTACATCACTATTCATATATTATAATTATCAATATCTCTATTTAATGCATTTCGCTAAGTATGAAGCCGATTCAAATCGACCAATCGTCTCTCGCAATCGGCAATTTCTGTATCTATATTGCATACAACACAATATATTAATGTCAAAAACCGGTTGAGGAGTAATAACTTTTTAATTATTGCCACATTATAATTGCAAAATAGATGTAACGACATGTTTCACTCACTGTAATTGTCAATACCTATGCAAACGGTGGATATAAAACACAATGGGACATTATTGTAATTAAAAGCCTCTGTTCCATGTTTGTGTAGGTCACCGCTGCGGTAGTAAAGTTGTTTACGTACTAAACACGGGCTACGGACTCATTAGATAAGTTGCATTCAACGTTATTCGGAAATGTATGGACTTCGAAAGTACGAATGTGACGTTGCATCAGAACTGAAAATAGAAGAATTATTCAATATTCAATAGACGTGACCCGTTTGGGAGGAACGAGCTTTACTATATTCAAAAAAACATAACGCAATGTTAGACCCTATAGTAGACGTCGTGCTACTTCTTTCTTAATTGTGTTGTATTTTTCAATTAAATAAATAACATTATCACACCTACATTAAAACAAATACATTATATTGATACTCAGACCCAGAATTGTCATCTAAAGTGATTGCGTCGGGTTCTGAATCAAGACCGAAAACGAAATCTACACGAAGTCATGGTTACAATTATGACGTACCTCTACATACGTGTGACATATTCAGGGCTGAAAGTAAATATATTATGTATCTAACACGCCCAAAAAATAAACTGTGCAACCGTTTCTTTACAAAGTAAAAATCGTTTAAAATCTGAAAAGTAGTTAACTCGAAGTTCGCAGTCAATATTCAACTAAAAACTGCAACAAGATAAAGTCTAGCACTTGGAGCGTTCTTATGCACAAACGACGAAATTCTTAAAGTGGGCCGGCGTCGGCCGCGGGGCTCGTGGCTTCTGAACACTTCTTTCTGTACTCGACCACTAGTTCTGTCTGTCGCGCTTCTGTGCCACGCCGAGATTATACTTTAATCTCAAAACAGAGAACTGTAAAATAGTATTTAGGAAACAATTAATGTACATTAAAAAAATGTTAAACATTTATAAGTTTAGATGTTGTATGTTTATATGACTTAGACATCGATTTTGAACATGGCCTAATTTCGAATGGCCGAATTACATTCTTTAGCCAATATTTGTTTTAAAGTAGGTTGACGACCGACTGGATCAGAAAGTAGTTGTTTGCTTCTAACACGAATTAACAACGTAAGACATTTTAGGCGAATTTAAAACATCTTTCAACATTAAAAATATTATCAACCCAATTTCCCAAAATGTTTAAAAAAGAAAATGAGATTAAATCCATTAAATTTGATACCTAACTTATTGCTATAACAGATTTTAAGTACCCATTAATAGTAAAAGTGTCTTTATTCCGATACTTTTTCATAACATTCCAAAAGTGCCCAGTTTTTCCAGAATTTTTTATTATACATTTCCATCATATTTCAATGTAATAAATATACAAATTAAAGAGCTCCTATATAAATCATACTATTATAACGGAAAAATGCTAAACCTAACGTTGAATGAAATACACAGCAGCCGGTGGCCGGTGCGCTCAGAGATAAAGCACGTCCTCTTCATACAGTTATGAATATTTTTAACGTCGCTACTAAATTATTGACACAAATTAGTCTTACGTTAACGAATGTCTAAACATGTCTGTTTTTCGTTTACATGCTAGTTAAGATTAAATCAGACAGACTTTTATTTCGATGATCGATATTGGAACAATTACATGTATTATTCCTGTTTTATTGAAGATCCTAAATATTAGACATTACACAGATGTATTTATATTTTTTTCTGTTTTAAAGTCATATTAAATTGAAATATCGTTATCAATTAATTTTGATATATCTTTCGGACCGTACCTTAAATTACTAACCGAAACCCATGTCGAAATGAATTGTAGCAAGTGCTCGCCAACGTGTTCTAAGATAAGGCACGTACTCACACACTCTAAGCTTTAAAGCACAAATTTCACAGTAGAACTAAATTAACTTAATTTAGTATTGCATAGCTTGTGTTTGAGATTTAAAGGTGCAGATATTCATGTTGCATTCTGGTATTCATAGGATAAGGACGGGTGATTGGAAGTCTCTTCGTTTTCAATCACAGCTCAATCCCTAGCGGCAGATACGAGTATACTCGTCCTTTTTTGCAACAACAACCGCTCTAGCCTTTCTGGTTTGAAGAAACGACGTACTTCACGGCCTGCATTACAGAAGGTACATGGATGCCCTTACAGGTGGCCAGAGATGAAATACCTTAGATGTAAAATATCTGCCACACGTAAAGGATGCATCACAATACCGTCACTCCTTTCTCTAACTCAGTTAGCTCTTTCAGTGGGCTTAGTATGATAAGCTCCGTAAGCCAACGCCGAAGTGTAGGTGCTGTGAAGCCTAGTACTGTGTAGGTACTGTGTAGCCGAAGTGTACTCGTAAATGTACTTCGCCGTCGATGACCTCCTATATGGTGATCAAAACGAAACAGCAACTTATTTGAGGAAATTGCCAAAATGACTGACTTACTTAATTACCTTAAGTACTCTAAGCTTGATTATCTCATAGCTTGACTTATCCATCTTGAAACAATGCAGTCTCGTTTGAAATTTCAAAGATAGAACTTGATTAAATAACACGCCGATTATACAATTTTTTTCAAGTAATTTCGTTGATTATGTTTTGAATAATGAAATATGGGGTTTTAGCAATGCTTTCATGTTCTGAAGCTTGTAAGAGTATTAGACAATAATTGCAAGTGTGATGCCACCCCTTAAACCTAAGGCGGTGTATGTCTGCCATATTTTCATCGTCTATTAAATTGTATTATTCGTCTATATACAACAAACCTCGATACTATTTACATGCCAGCAAACGTAGTAATTTTAAATGGTCCTTGAGACTGTTCGTACGGTTGACTACGCGCTGGTGATGACGCAAGAGATTTTTATGGATGATATTTTATTTTAAACATCTACACAGTGCATGTAAATAATATATTTTAATAAAACTCTTCAATATAATTTGTGCAGGCAGTGTCTTTATACAAAAAATAAAATATTAATATATAAATCAATACAGATTTGCAAAGAATGTTTATCGTTTATGTTATTAAAAAAAAGTATATTTATTGCAAAGCTTACATGTGAATAAATTAAAAAAGTTTAATAAAAAGAAAGAAATAGCCAATATACTGCCAATAATATGTCGTAACAAATATTCTAGGGTTGTTTATTTAAATATTTTCAAGCAATTGAGGAATTTAAAAAAATCTATTTTCATTCATATTAGAAATTCGCGCTTTATAAAACGCTTTCTGCCTACCCCGTTAGGGACCTGGCGTGATGGTATAATAATAATAATGCTAATGCAATTTCCTGCATTATACCTACTTCTGAATTCTAATAAGCTTGCTATCAATTTACAGAGGTTGTTACTTTATGGCTGTAGCGAATAGTGGTTGAGGAAAACCACCACCAAAACCCTCGGTTCGAGGAAAAGTAACTGTTCAGTCATTCATTAGTCGTATTCTTGTCGACTACAACACATATTTATGTTGTTATCGAGATAAAAATAATAATTGACGTCGATGGAAAAACAATAACATTCATGTTATATAATGTTTGACGATCAAAGTGCTAAGAATTTTAACTCTAATTCTTAGTTGTATTCAATACTAATAACATGGGCGATGTAAAATGTGGTTAAATATATATATATATATATATATATATATATATATATATATATAGAATGCTCATGTATTAAACCACATTAATAATAGTTTTAGCTACTGCAGGCAGCGGCGATGGACGGAAATGACGCAGGACAAATCGGGATTCTCCTTATCGATTTCTTCAATCGGTGATAAAAATATAAAACGGAACTTGCCCTATATGAGAAAATACATCATAATTAGTGTTTTACGACGTGTTTATTTATTATTATCTATGTAATTCTTGATGTGCAAATCATATTTGTTGTTTTTTTTTATTGAGTGTAAAGTAATATGGACATGAACATGAAAAGGTAAACTGCACTTTCGATTGCATTCTGTCAGAAAAGACTGAATTCTAAAATAATTAAACGTCATTAGTTATGCAGTACCTATTCCTAGCGGACTTAAATCACAAGAATTTTTAAACGAAGATAAGTACCAACAAAGTTGTTAAATTAAAGTTTTTGCTGTAAAAGCAACTTTGTTTTTCGATCTTTGTTTTATACGTCGCTAAGCTATATAGGTCCTATACTTTATTTATACTCGTACTTCATACATATTGGTGGTTGATCGAAGTTACTAAGGTAAACTAAAGTGTTCAATGGCGCGCAGTGATTCCAGTTAGCAGACAATATTAATTTGCTTCGGTATTACCCCTCGCTCTTTGTTACTATATAAATAAATAAATGGTAATTTTATCCTGACGTTCAGTTATCCTTTTATGTTAACATTTATATAAAATAGATTGGATTGTACTGTAGGATAAAAATAACGAAAATGTTAGTTATTGTTGTGGTGTCGTTGAAATATTCTCATATAAATATCCCTTGTTTTCCACTGATTTGTTTTCTATCACTATTATGATGCCTCACAATGTTGATACATTGTACCATAACGTGTAGTTACTCGTATGTCTATATTCGGTGTAGCTATATAGGTATTACGAGTTGCAATAATTTCAACCAAATTCAAGCGTGCATGAAACGTTTTAATTATTTACAAATACGATACTGTACTGGTCTAATACAAAACTGTAAGTTTTATTAATAGTTACTAATTTCTTTTTGATGTAAAAATGAAATAAACCAATAATAATAAATAGTAGTAGTAATAGAGGAATAATCAAATTTATATTTACATCCTGTGATAGTCGCAAGTACGAAATTAATGTATCACACCTACTAACGTACTACAATCTGTAAAGTGAGTTCTGTCAGACGCGAGCACTGCCGCCTGAATCGATCAGTGTCCTGTGGAGTAATCACTAATTATTAAACACAGTACGCGACGGTGAATTTAGTTCCGAAAGTGCCGTACTGTGCACATGTGCACTGTCGAATTCCTATTTCTATTGTTAACTATAATTATTAACACCCATTACCTAATTAACACCGATGATTGATTAAACACAACACTAACAGTCCCAACCGTATTACTCTCTTTGGTCGAATTGAAAGACGTTTCAAAAGTACATTTAGGATTAAAGATAAAATTCTTTCTTTTTAACGATAAAACAACAATACCTTTTGCGAACACCTATTATAGCTGTAATGCTCTAGAATAAACATCGAATAGATATTTTAATGTCGACAGAGAGTACCGAAGATACCGCTACGCGTTAATAGTCTAAGCTATTACGCCGCCGTGGCACTACGACATTGTTGCATGCACAATAGAACATTAAATACATTTTCAGTAAAACATAAGAATGAAAAATGAACCGCTAGCGGAAATGGTCTGACTTATTTCGAAGTTTTAAAGTGCCTTCGTAGACAAGCTTTTATGCAGTTCCTCTACCGACTCAGGGGCTTTTCAATGAAGATTGTTGAGAATTCAATACCTACTATAAAGTCAATAAATTAGTATGTAACCGACATAAATTTATAAATAATACATTTAAAGCACTTATTATTCATAAATACCCTGGAAAAAGACTCGTCAATCGAATTATTATTATTACTAATATTTTTAAATATAGATCTAATTAATTTTAAACCCAAACTCGAACCTCGTAATAAATTGGATGAAATAACCAAAATAGATGAATCAAGTGTGACGTGTAAATAACGTTATTCCTTATTTCCGTTTGATGTAAACTTGAAAGAGCCAGCATATACGCAATGTGATTGATTCTCGTTTATTATTCTGCACTTATCAGACGAGGTGTCGCCGATATTAGTAGCATAACGTCTCATCAGCACTCGATACGCACATTGCTATAATAAAACCAATACGCAACATGAATAATTCTCCGAACGTTTGGTTTGAAGAATAATAATGATATCGAATGAATTGAGAATAGTTTCGTATAGTAGTCGCTCGTACTGATATACCTACGTACCTACATATATATATTGATTTACTTCACATGAAAGGACGATGAAAGGGAGTATAAATTTATTTGAACAGAAAAAGATGTTGAAGTAATGTGAAAGATTACTAGATTTATTAGGTAAACCGTGTACTGTAAAAATAATGTTCTAACTCGAAAGATATTTTGTTACTTTTTTGATAAATTGACATGAAATGAAGTATATTTGTGAGATGAGCATTTCTGCTATAAAAGGAAAGCAATCATCAAAGTGACCATAAAATGTTCAGTGTTTATATGAGTACGAGTATATGTCAAATATTTCAATATTATAATCTACAATCCAAGAAGAAGAAGCTTGCGTTTATTTAAAAACAAGTATGTGTAATACGTTTATTGGACGTCAATTCGTCGTTGTTACAACAAGAACGCTACGCACCCACCCAAAGGCAAACGGCATCTATTTACAGCAATGTCAGGACTCAAGAGGTCAAGGACGGTTGGAGTGTTGGCTACGCATTGACTCGTCGTACTGAGACTGAGACACATACAAATAATTCGTTTAGAGATACCTCTATAAAACTACGAGACATAACGAAATTATTAAGGAAAATAAAATAAAAGCGCTATAAAGGAACGGCTACTATAGCAAGTATATGAATTATCAAGTTTTCAAGCTATCACAAAAACTGATTAAGTACTGATGTTATAATATATACTATATAGTGGTCTATGTATGTTCAAAATATATACATAAATTGAAAAGAAGCAGATGTAATCTATCAAAATAATCAAGGTACCATACCTATAGTAATAACATAACAAATAGAAAACTTATAACAAACAAAGGAGTTTTCCTATAGAACGTCCGTTAATTCTTTTTTTAAACAGGACGTTAAATACATAAACTGATTAGGCATATGAGAAAATAGTGAGTTGATTATAAAGTGAAGATTACATTTTTGTTACAACTTGTGCTCATAAAGTGGTAGAGTAGCCAGCGCAGTTTGACCCTGACCTGTGACTGTCATGAATATAATCTTTTACGTTTAAAATTATGTGAGTTGTGGGCTATCAGATATTTAGTGGTCTGTCCTGTCCGTTATCAAATGTAACACTATCTCTAATATGTATCCTATCTCAAATAGGTCTCACGTTCGCACTGTTCCAGAATTTAGGGCTAAAGCAAAACTCGATTATCTTTTGTTGTTAAGATGTTAGAAGATCTTTATAAGAAATGGATAACAATCGTACGTTGCATTGTCTATGCACTGGCAGGATTTGTGCGCGCGGGTCAAGGACAATTGAAATGTCAGCTGCCGACTTTGTATTGACTAATGCTCACCTACGGCTAGAAGGCATGATTTATTCAATTTGTTGATATACTGGCGTGTCTTATTCTTCATTGGACTAGGCGACAATTACGAGTGGCTAGAGTGGCTAGAATACACAATGAGTCACTTTTGAGAAACATTGACTAGATGCGAATAAAATTTCATACGGTATTGTGCTCCTCATACGTGTACAACAGCTGTTCATTCGTCCCAAAACTGTTTAAGTGGCTCGTCTAACTCCCGACTTTGTAGAGTCGAGACGCGGGAAAATCGACGCTCGAATAACACCTATTTCGGGATAACCACAATGCTAATGCAAGTACAATTATTTTTAAACAACAATGCGTCAGTCAACAGAGTATGTCACCGAGCACGAATGCACCAAAGACATTAACGGCCTCGTCGACACTGAAACATAACGAACTGCGTCACAGGCATCGCTAACATCGGAATTATTTTTGAGCGCGTCTGCAATAAGACAACGAATAAGTAGGTGTATTTTTTAACAAAACATTCATTACCGTAATAAGGTACTCTAGTTATTAGATTTTAGTAAATCTACAAAATTAATAAAGCAGTAACCAGGGAAAACTGATTCTGAAATATTGAAAAAAAAGATCTCCTAACTTTGATCCGATTACCTGTTTGTGTTTGCTCACTACTCAAACACTATTGTTGTTGTGGCCGCAAAAAAATTCTGGATTTTCATAAAACCATATCACACAAAATATTTATTCATAAATAAACGTTGTTATTGGAAAACGATATTCGAATATCCTTTTCAGAGCGGCACCTTCAGTGCGATAGCAAAAAACAAACACGAATCAAAATGACTTATGCAAACATATTTATAGGAAATATGACATCTTTAAACAATAGCGCAATAGTTCTAAGAAAGTACAAGAATAGCTTTATCCGTAAACTTGTAGGTAAGCAAATAGGGCGCACTTACACCGACGCGCTTACAAATAGATACGACGCTTTGCGGGAACCACGTTAGGGCTGCCACTCCGCCGGGTTCTATCCGATTATATGGTAGGTGGGAAAATAGTAGGTTTTAAATAAAACCCTCTTTTTCATTTTATTTACGCATGTGTGTACTTTACATTTTATCTGCGTGAATGTAGTAAAATATATCTGTATACCCATTATTCAATTATGATTTCAATTATTTCGCTAGTTATAGTTAGATCTCAAACTAAAAATATTTTATGATCTAGTTTATTTATTTTATTTAGTACTAACGTATACCTGTATACGTATGTATACATACAACGTACACCTGTATACGTATGTATACAGGTATACGTTACTAAATTCTCAGTCTTAGTTATAATTCGCTTTATTGGTTATTGTTATGTGTACTAAATTCATGATTTTTACTATTTTTCTTGAAATAAATCACTTAAGCGATACCGTCCTTTGGTTATATTTGTTGTACCTGTATAGTTGTGCACTAATTCTTGTGGTAGATAATAATGACTTTTCTGTATATTCATATTTGTACATTTATATTAATAAAGATTAAAACTTGAATATTGACGTATTGCTGGAAAGTTAAATCTTTTAAATACGATTATGTATATTGTATTTTATTTTATTTTTTATTGGAAAACTTACAGCTACAAAAAGCTACTTACAAAGTTTTCACGTATATATGATATAATATAATATTAAAGAAAGTCGGTAGTTACAGATATTATAATATAACATAACTAATATATAACATAACATAATATAATATAACAAAGAAAACAAAGGTATATTTATGGTATATAAACTTATGAGAAGAATTTTAAACAATGTTATAATTTAGTAAAGGAAATTTGGGGAAATGTGAACTAAATCTGACACCAAATTAAGCAATGCATTACTCAAACCTAAACCCCAATAAAGGTGATGCTTTTTATTATTTGATACTTAGCCACGGGTACAGATAGGTAATTCCAAAATTGTCTCACAGCATTTTGTTGCATTTTATCCTCCACATCATTTATTTATCAATTCATATTATTGTATGCATGGACTTGAAACATCTGGGCCAGCCCTATCCTCGACCGCCGAGAACAGATTCGTCTCGTTGTTCTTATTACACAGCTATCTTCGAAGACACTGCTCTTAGCCCAGCTATCCACCGATCTGATGTTCAATCTGGTTTAGTCGGTTAACCGTGACAGGTAGCTTCTCAGCATGCCAACGGAATTCCCGAGCACCATAGAAGCTTGGAAATTCCGACAATAAGCGAACGCTCACAATCCAGCCTTTTGTATTGCATAATATGGACTGCTTTTTCTCCTTTGTCTCATTTTTGGGTGTCATTAAGTTGTTTGCAGCCGTCGACATTTCAGCAGTCGCGGGAAAAGTTAATTATTAAAAGCTTCGTTGTTGGAAACAGCTGGTCTGAGTAATTATAGGTTTTGAGACTTATCTACCGCAAAGCTATAAATACTGGGAGCAACTCCTTGGCATAGAACGGAATTCTTGATTTTAAAAATATTACGCCGACGAGATATGGACAGTAATACGTTTTGGGATCATAATCAAGTACAGCAGTTTTGTTTATAAACACTCAATAAAAAACTTGTATCTTCGCAAACTATTACGATTGCGCTAAAAGAATAGGATATAATAAAGATAAACAAAATTCACCAAATATTTTATCTAACACTGGCACTAAAGTTGACCGTTCCTAGTTAAAAATTCAATATGATGGCGTTGAACTAAATAGACCCTTGCGCATCCACTCCACGGACAGTACAGGTGCGAGGTACGTTAAGGGCGCGGCGTACAGACAATCGGCATTTCGTGATTTATGTATGCACGAGTTAGTTGTACCAATATGATTAAGCCACTAATACCTACGTTTGATACTGCCTTTAACATTATTCCATAATTTCAGATTTCAGGTAAAGTGATCGGTATAAAAGTTTAATTTTATTACACGCTTAATAAGTTTTCACACTACGCCTTGTTATAAACGTTTAATTGTCTTACGTAATCTAATAAACAGAAAATAATTTTCTTGGTTTCAAAAATGTCCCGAGATCCATTACCAGCGAACAAGAAGGGCATTTAAAAGATTAATTAAGAGACTGATATCAAATTAAAGCCACTTTAAATTAGTTAAGACTTGCGCTATTTTCGAGAATTATTGAAAGTAGCTAATAAGTGTGGGTAACTTTGGAGTAACTTTTTTCTAATACAAGATGAATACAAAAAGAATGAATGAATACAAGTGAATACAAAAGGAGATTAAAAGTATGTAAGGCACTTTATATTTCATGTGTTAAAATCTGAATTCTGCTTAAAACTGCCTAAATTGCACTGGATGTACGATCATTAAAAATCCGTATTCACGGTTGCGATTTGTTTATGTTAATGTACGATATTTTAATGTTAATGTACAAATGTAATAAGAAAATCCACATTCATATTGTCGTAGTTTACAAAGGTTTAGTCTGCATTGAAACCGTTTTATATGCAGAGACAAAATTGTTCTCTTGAAACGATCAAATAACCCTTTCATTTGTATCGAATTCTTATACTTATTTACTACTTTATAATACAATATTTCCACACAACATTTATTCTACAACAATGGTTACTAAAATTATTTAAAATCTATATACATACATATAAGATGTAACAATGTGTCGTCATTTTATGAGCTACTGTTACGTAAAATAACGTTTTAAACAAAAGAAAACCAGTACGAAGTGTTCTTAAGAATGTCCTCATAAAAACTTATTGTTTATAAAGAAAAACAAAAACAAACCTTATTCATATCAAATGATATTTTCTACAGTAGTCACAATCAAGGTCGGGTTTAATTTTACATCGTAACAAAGTTTTCCGCAGTGACTGGTCTGATTTTATAGCCGATTTGCCGATATAGGATTATGAGTCACTTTGTAGCTTCATACGATATACTTATTGCGATAGACATGAACACACGTTACCTATAAAACAAACACAATGGTAGCAACATAGCGTGTTATACATAACTTAATTTGATTCCATGGAAGCTAATCAATGTGCACATTTTAGTATATTTAGGCCCATATATGAATGTATTATAATGATTATATCATTTTTCGTATGACTGGTAGCTACAATGCAAACGTTGCCGGTTATTCGGACAAGCGTTCATATATTGTTTTTAGTATAAGTAGTAGAGAGTGTACGTCGAGATAACGGCTAATAGAGACGAATGGTACAGATAAACAAATTGCGCTGACCCCACATCAGTTTGGGACAACGCACAGATATGATGATTAACATAATTTATTCATAAATATTTAATAAGAGAGAATGACAAGCGGTGTAATAATAGCCTAGAGGTTGACATTTTCATCTTCCACTTCAGAACTGTGGAGTTTGAATACTTAACAAGGATTATTAACTTTAGCATGCTATTTTTATTCCTAATGTTAAATGTAAGTCCCAAGATAGGCCACGACAATTGTGACGATAATTGACGAAAATTTAGAGAAATGCTAAACGGAGTGCAAATTAAAAGACATAATTGTAAAACATATGAAATCATATTAAAAGTTATAATTGTAAAACATATGAAAGCATATTTCATTGAGCTCGTTTTAGTGACATACGCATATTATATGTATATGTGTTTAAATTTAAACAAAACAAGATATTTCCTGCTATTTAACTTCAATGTTTATCTATAATACGAGGAAGTGTATTTGTTTATCTGCTACG
This sequence comes from Aspitha aspitha aspitha, assembly GCA_018246895.1. Classification (NCBI taxonomy): domain Eukaryota; kingdom Metazoa; phylum Arthropoda; class Insecta; order Lepidoptera; family Hesperiidae; genus Aspitha; species Aspitha aspitha. The sequence goes on along the minus strand of DWGJ01000553.1, from coordinate 11,487 downwards.
TTATGTTTTTTATACCTCATTCTAAGGAGATCTCGACCATATGGCCGTGTTATTGATTTGTTTCATTGCTAAACGACAATATTTTGTTTCAGATGTGTAACAATATTTTTTTTTTGTTCCAGGTAAGCAATACTACGTGTTAACATATTTAAATACCTCTAAACGAGACTGTTGTACCTAACTCCAATACAGGTAAGAGTTTGAAACGTAATAAATATGTAAGGTAGGTACCTACGGAAAATAGGGTAGCGCGCATGCTGGCAACAGGGGTACCAACTGGTTGGTTCAGCAATCTTTCTTTCGCATCGCGTACCGTCTTTATTAATTACTGACACTGACACTTAAGAAGCTCACTTCATTAAATTTCTTATCATTATAATTGATTTATGTATCTGTTTAGCAGCATATCGTTATCATATCTAACTATACTCTTGTGTGTGTGTGTGTGTGTGTGTATGTGTGTATATATATTAAACTCGTGACTCCCCTTCTGCTCCGCCTTCGCATGAGTGTAACTAAGATTAAAAAAACTGCTTGTATTAAGACTATGTTACGTAAACTTTGTTTACATAACGATATGTTAAACAAAGCTATAGTAAATAATATAATTCGATGGTCAATAATTTTATCAGCGCATGCGATTTGAGGAATTTTAGAGACCTTTTCTTTACACTTAAAGTTACATTATTACAGTTTTAGAAGAAATCATTAAAGATTTTTTGAATAAAATAGGTATCACTGAGTGATTACGTAGCATTCTACTGGATATGTTTCTTAATTCTGAGGAGTAGTTTCGAAGATTTCATCCTATATAAAACTCAGTCATACCTACCTATATATATATGGAAAGAACATTTCTTTCTTCTTTTCCTTCTTTCCTTTTAGCAAGCACGTCATTTCACTTATCACGGCAACCTATAGACTAATGTACATGTCTCTTATATATACATATAAAAATTCGTTTGCGATAATCTCCGAAACCACCGAACCGATTTCAATGAAATTTTGTACATACATATCTATTATTTGATCCAACTGAAAATATGGGATATTTTTTATCTCATTTGATAGTCCCATTTTCTTATTGCGAAATCAATGTTTTTCTTATAGGACAACACTAAGTCAGCCAAACATCATGGTACGGGATTTTGACATACATATATGATTTAACATATGTAACCACGGCAACGCGTGGTCGGATCTACTAGTACATATAAAGTAATAGCGTCGTTTTGATAAATATTTACTTAACTGCGAAGCTACAAATGATTCACAAAAAGGCTTTTCGTTTAATACGACAGTTTTACTTGAAGCTGATTTCTGAAATATCTTACGAAATATGTCCTCCGTATAAGTAATATTCCTTTGAAGTCAATTCCATGAAGATGTGATTTTGTAACATCGATCTCTGCTTCCGTTTGACTGCGTCTAATATAGTAATGGCCATTTCTCTATACAGGTAATTTGCAGATCTAACCTTTGACTATCCTTTTATGACGGCCTGAAAAATACTAGAAATTTATTTTACTATTCTCTATTACGATATTATTCATCTTTACTACATAGTACATAGTACATTTAAAGTTAACATTGAACAGACTGAAACTAAAAGAGTACGCGTAATTTCGAGAGAAAAGAAGCTATATACCTATCTGAAAAAAGAAATATATTACTATTAGGATTAGGATTTTTTAAAATTTTAACCAATGTATCGACAGCACCAAATCTTTTGTAACATGTAAATATTCTTTTATCAGTTTTATGCTTTTATTCATCATTTTACATGGTTTGTTTAGTGGGCGGCGGCACTGACGGGGGTTCCGGGTTCAATTACAGTCCCGGACAATTGTTTATATCTGCGATGAGCATTTGATGCATGAGTGTGAGTGTCTGTACGTTTTATCATACCTATATAAAAATATGGTTTTAGTAATTTTGGGATGTTATAGTCGCGTGCCAGGCTGTCCCAACATATTATTATTATTAGTGCATACAGCTATGAGACGCAGTTTTCGAAATATTTATAACAACGCAAAGTCATGTATGGGTGTCCCTCGGATGCTTGACCACTAGCTACCAGTAGAAACCCGTGCCCAATACGTAGAAACGGTTGCCATTACTCTAATCCGCATCATTTCACAGGCTATTTTTAGCCGTGTTGTGCATAGCGTTCGGATAAAATGCTAGTTTTTCCTCTCGTTTTGTTCACAATGCGAACAACATCCGAGCATTCGTTCAAAACCGTAGTCCATGTGAGCTGAAACTTTAGTTTTGCACAATACTCTACGTATTTTGTGTCACTACATAAACTATTAGAACCATGTATTTTCTAAATATATAGGCCTTTTATACCAAATACATTAAATAGGATTATATAACATTCTAATTATTCAATTGACGCAAACCGGCAGGTACCGCATTCATTTCATGATTTTAAACTAACACATGATTCCATACATGTACCTACGCCATTATATTCCATAGACGCTACGAATATTATTCTGCGATCGTCTGTTATTATTTTATCTATCAAGTGATTCACACTGCACTGAATCTGTAACACGCCTACTACCTACTCCGTTTTATTTAATAATGTGGTGTAATATGAAGAAATGAACGATTACCAGGAAACAAATTATCAATTGTTGTTTGGATAAACCCAAATATACCACTAATTGTTGACAATCAAGTGACGATTATTTTTAAAACTGATGCGCAATTTGCGTAGCTTTGTATTTTATTATTTTGCAAGCGAATATATAACATTATTTCCGAACTGATTAGTTATTAATTAAAAGACAATTGAGCAGCAAAACATTACTGAGAATGTAACATTCATAACAACGATAAAAACTGTACCAGTGTTTCTAAGAAAGATCAAAATAATCTAATTTGTGTACATATAATATTTAACTAACTTGCAATATCTATTGTATTTAGTTACCAAAGAATGTTGGCTAAAGCCAAATTGAAAAAAATTACACCTTTTTAAAACTCCAAGCGCCATTTTATCTTTCTTGAACAATAAAAATTCCAGAAGGACTGTTAATGGGGTGCCTGTTTGTAACAAATCGCTTACAGCCAACCGCGACCACGGTTAAGTATTTACAGAAAAGGGTCTGTGGTACAACGTCACCTAAACATTACTATCAACGAAATACGTAGAGAATATATGTATATATTTAAGCTTTCTTTATACGTTACATATGACACTTTGCACTATAATCAGAATAAGATTGAAGCTTTTAATGCAATCAACACTTACTTATTAGAAATTTCACAATTAAATATAAAGTCAATTATTGTCCATTTATGTTAATAAATAAGAAAATCGGTGCATCTAACCCTGACCTTTATACTCGCAGGTAAAACATCGGTCTTGTAAAAAAGGTTTGTTGGCGCAATGTCACGTCGCGAGCAACACAAAGCTGAGCGGATTTCCGAACGCTCTGAAACCTCTCGCTCGACTAAATTCATAAAGTGTAAAATGGTTTCAATTTAAAATTTTGCTTTTGCTGCAGTCGATGGGGAAACAATACGGTTTTGTTATCGGTTATAGGAGTTTAAATGAACGACATTTAATGCTTAACCAAGATCAATAACTTCTGTCATTGCTATTGCTCAGAATGTATATCCTTAATTATGTATCCTTATTAATATTAAAGACATCTTGTCCTTCTTATGGTACTTTAATATCGATTTACATTAGATAAAGTTGTACTGTTATAAATTTGAAATTAGGAATAATGAAAGGCGATGGAAAGCAAAGAAGCAGACACATTTATCTTAAACATGCGTACTTACTTACTTTCTAATAAGGTATATAGGTATAATTGAATTTGGCCTATTATTTTTGGATCATTAAAATACCTACATATAATACTTTGATATATCTACCCCCTTAAAATATCAAAAATAATGCAAATTCAATACTTAGCAGTCATAAAATAACTTTTTTATGAACACTATCATCGATATTAAGTTATATAAAATTTAATTGAATTAATTATCTTACAAATGATCCAGTGGGTCGCTCCTACTCTAGTATTAAGAAGGGTTTGGTTGTCGAACAAAGTGCCGACAGTATAATAAAGTGTGGACGGATTTCCGAACGCTCTCAATTAAAATTGGACGGAACATAAGCAGTCCGATCGCTAACTTTGGACAAAATCTCTTTAACTTTTAGTATGTACGAACGCAATTAAATTTTAAAGCTCTGTTATCTAAGCTGACATTTGTTAAAATATTTTTCATTTCGACCGTAATTAATAAAAATCTATCAACAGTGATGATTTAAATAGAGAGTTATAACTATAAATCGGAAGGGTTATTACAATATCAAATAAGTTGATTACTGAAACTGCAGCGATAGTATAATATTTTTACTTTACTTTTAACCCTATTTCGTCTTAGCAAATATTATGTCCTAATTTTCTTATCGAACGACATACAAACTGGAATCAATTGATAAATTATAATATTGAAAAATTTTTTTAAATGTGTACCTAATTCTACTTGTATTTTCAATATGAACTGTACAACAATGGTATATTATTCGATAAATCGTAATTTAAAAATACGTTTCACCACGTTCAAGCAAATGTTATCAATTAATGTGTTTAACAACAACTAGATATCTTTATAAAGGAAGCCAGAGATACAACACAAAAAACAAATTGAAGGTTATATTTAAAACACTTTAGCTAATAGCGACGTAAAATAAACGACAAAGAAACACACCCAAGCTGCCCTGAGAGATATAGAGTCCACCAAAGTACAATTACGGTTAAAAGCTTTGTAAAATCGGAATGTTTTATGTAGGTCTTTTGTCACTTACGAAATCACATTCAAACAGATTAGTTGATTTATCGAACTTCGCTCCTTAGAGCAACGATGTGCATTGCTAAATAGTTTCAAACATATTTTTTCAAACTCCGAGATATGTCAAGTCGTTACATTCTAACTGCAGTACTAAATCACTTACATAATAAATATAGCAAACTACGTTAAAGGATTGTAATATAGCTCAAGTAATTGATGTTAACTGCAATACGTGTGAAGTTTCGAAACTAATTAATATATGCTAGCGACGGAGTCAATTCTCAATCGTACTTCATACTATGTATGTGTGATCATTTCCTGTGCTCAGAGAAGCTGTTAGCGTTAAATATTATTATCCTTATTACTTCAACGAAACAGGTAAATTGATTGTTTATATGTATATCAGTATAGAATCAAAAGTGTTACGCACAATCAAAGTAAATCGGTAAAGTGTCGACGCCTAATCTAAAAACTGTTGAGATAGAGTCATCAAAGTTTTTGTTCGTTCGGTAAACGCTTCGACCATCAAAGTGAAGAACGATTTTGCACTAACGGTTCTCGCTAACTGTTAAACTGGTTCCTGCATTGCACAGAATTAAACCATTTGTACGGACAGAGATACCGACCGAGACTGAAGGCAGTAATTGTAACGCTTCCGTATTTACCGATTCGCCAACTTTAGATTTGTACGACAGCTAACAGTTCAATAGACTGTGCAAGTTCATCCACACTTATCAGAAAAAGATAAGGGCAGCTTCTTACTAAACACCTACGAGTATGTCATTACGCCTCCTTCATACCCATGCATCAATGAATGAGGCGTAACATATCGTTACATAAATCCTAGTGCTATTGACAGTTATTACAGTTATTCGCAAGATCGTTTACACAAATGTTAAGGCAAATCGCCTTAAATATTTTACTACTTAGTATTATCTCACACTGTTAGTCTACTAAAGCGTTGTGATAGTTATACGAAGTTATACAGAAATATACCGATTACCATACCGAATTAAAATAGAAATAATCTAAACTTTGACACATAACTGTAAATCCCTGTGCACGAGTCAATGCGCCCGAACTTTCACACTTCCGCAAGTTTTGCGCGGATTTCATGGAATACTTTTTACGAAGCTCAACTATTTTAAACCTGAAAGGGCCCTAGGGGTGCTCTACAAGTTAACAGTTAACTATCACGGACAAGTACATTCATTTTAAATTCAAAGACGTTTTTAACAATCGAATTAGAATTGCAGATTCATGTTTGTGCTTAGTTGCTTGTGTTAAAGAACTACTTAAATCTTTTCATGTGAGAATGGTTGCGTGTTCGTTGGCCACTTGTTATAATTAAAATCCATGTACGCATCGCAAGCATGCATCTAAGTTAAAGCGTATCGCCAATATGACTGTATATACTTATGTTTAATTTGTAAACTAATACAGAGCAATAGTAGCTAATGGTAATAACAAAATGTCAGTAAAGATAGTATATGTACATGCATCGGTATTTAATTGTGTGAATTTGGAGCCTAAAGTAAAGTTTGACTTTAAAGTACTTGCGAGCTTGCGACTATGCGACACGACGATAAGCGTAAATAATATTAGTACAGGGTTTCCACGCCGACAAGACGGTTGGGAAAGGAATATTTTGATGATCACCTTATAAATATCCAATGTTTTATATTCATGTTTATATAATACAATGTACAAAATTGGCTTACTGGTATTAACACTGTGCTAGACTGTTACGTACATAAAGCTTACGCCATTGGTAGTTCTTGCAAATCTCTCCATAATGTCACTGTCTCGTTCCCTATCTTGACATATTTGTTTTTAATGACCATAATTCAGTGACGTAAGCTTTCCAATATAAAGCCTTTTTAAAAGTGTGTTTCAGATTTACACGCAATTCGTCTCTCAAACTTCAAACAAATATTTGATCTGAAATTTTTATTTCACTTCTGATCATCGATAGCGTTATAAATACGTTTTGAATACGAATTTTACTCGAACGCACTAGTTCTGACCACCGAAATGTTTTTTTTTTTCAAATAATGGAATCAAAAAGTATTTTATACAGGAAACATTATCTGTTCAGCAAGGAATGTCAGTTATTGTATGTATATTGGGTCAGACGGAGTGGTACGATAAGCGCTGACCTTAACCGCAGTTAGTTATCAACTATCAACAACAAACACCCGATAGCGGTCTGCGCGCTCAGTGAAATCAAACTTTTACTATCTCATTGGGCGACAAGTGACTGATGATAGCGAAGTGCATGATTACTTTGTAAATATTCATTGACACTTTTATTGTGTACGTGTTTCTATGTAAATTTTTAAAATTGTAATTTACAGATCTGTCTGTAAAATATATATTGCGTACTTTAATTATATGTTTTGAATTTATAGCTTGGTCCTGGTCCTAATCACATAGATAAAAAAAATACATTTGTAATGTTATGGAGCACGATTCCTTTAAGTAGCAATAATGATAATACACGATGATCACATAAATAAGTTTAATCAATCATACTCAATATACAATTGATTGATATTTCTTAATCAATAACCAATTAATTTATATCCTTAAGGGCAAAGAAGGAGGCGTCGATTATTTGTAACCTTCAATAACTGACCAGTCGATGAAGCAAATGTACACTAAGTATTGATAAGTATTGTATGTTACTCTTAAAAGTAAGTAGACCACATTATAGAATATTTGTTGGTGGGTTGTAAAAATATAAAAATAAACAACTTACTCAAAGACGCCGCATGACAACAAATTATGTCAACAAAGTGAAAGTTAGTGGACCTATTTGCTGAGAATCGACAACGCCTTGTAATATTTCAAAGGGCGCCCGTACCCGTTCACACCGACCTAAAAATCAACAAAATTCGTCTCTATAACAAAACTCTTTATCAAAGAAGGCGCTTTGTGGAAGACTGCCGTTATCTCGATGTAACAGCCGCTCTATAGATATCTCTTTCCCCTTGAGGCGATGTCGTGTTCGTCAGCAAAGGATGGGTATATGTCGCCATGATCAATGGGCGAAACAAGGTGTAGTGACGTCGACAGGATGCTCGGGCGCAGCTGGTTGGAACTTTTGTTTTTTTTCTTTTTTCTTTATAACAAACAAAAAGAAGATTGGTTTCGCGCGGTTTAGCTCGGAACGACCCGCGCCCGTTTCCGTAATGGGAACGGAAAATGTTAATGAAGCTCACGTCTATACCGACACACAATTATGTGCTTGCAGCGCTTCGGACCTATAATTTGTAGGAATTATGGTTTTGAATGCCCATAATTAATTAGTTTAAACACTGTTCCAATAAACCAACCACCTACATTATATTTCTTAAGGATTTTTTAGTTAGCATCAGTATACGTTTTTCGTTATTTAAGTATCTACAAGAAGCTAATCTTTCAGTAATAAGTTTTTTTGTAAACAAGTAATTACAGGATTATTTATGAATGATAAAATAGTTTCTAGGGTGTATCTTATATCTTTGCTATCTTTAATTTAACCGAACAATGACATCATTTTCTATTTGTATCTTATGTCTTTCTAACATAGAATTTGATACCAATAATACACGCTAAATAAACAATGAATAATTTTCTTTAAACCGTAGTATCATCGGAGCAATGTCGGCGACAGACTCGTCAATAACTCCAGTTTAAAAAGCAATTAAAATCAATCAAGCGTTCCAACCCTAGCCGTGCAGTCTGCGAGACCTGTTAGATAATGAAAACATTAAGCTAGCATGTCGTATACCTCGTACTTGTACCTTGAGGCGCTGAGGGACTTGTGCTACGGATCATTAATAAACGTGTGGCGAAGTAAGGCTTTACTCTTTACGATTTATAAATCAAATACAGAAAAATATTAGATGGAACTAAATTGAGAGAGAAGCATTTCTTTCTTTTTACATCTCAAAAATGAAAAGAATATAAAATGACTGGAATTTTAGCGAAACCAGAAAAGTTACAAAAATTTTAAAAGTACTATTTCATTTGTGTTAATATGTATAATCAATTATTGCAACGTTATCATTAACACTAGTAGCTATTATTACTATGTACATTAAATCTAAATTTATATTTATTATACTTCAACCAATAAACAGATCCTGATTGAATCAGCTTTCAGGAAATTGTGAATATTTGCACAATACATAACATTCATCAAATCTAGTAGATGTAGATGTAGTAGCCTCAGAAAGATCAATTATTATTTTTCAATAAAAAGTACATATAGTCATATAAACACAAGAAGTATCTATTATTCCATTACCATTCTTAAAAGGTTGAATTGGTAAAGCAACCTATCTAATAATGAAGCCTAAACTACTAATACATACATATGTATGTAAAACCCTCACAAATGTTTGTAAATACCTACATAATATACTTTATTTCACTTTGAACCACTTTATATGAATCTCCTATGTTCTTCTGCATCAAACGCAAAACAATAATATGTTTAGGTAGCATGAACCTTTAAACAAATGTCACTAGACGTAAATATTGGATGATACTTCACAAATAAAGGAATCAGAATATATGTATGTATAAACCATTACAGTCTTATTTATCAGACATCTCACGCAAATACTACATAGTATAATATGCTGCTTTTACTAGCGATAGAGCTGAGCACATAAAGCCTGTCGTATCTTAGCCAGGTTGTAAATCGGGACTAGACTAGCCGGCTTTAGCTGTCGACGGGTACCACTGCAACTGAAATCTATAACTGCTATACAGTCAGTAAAGCAATATCAGGTATTATAGTAGTGTCACGACAACACACGCATTTAAATAATATCCTTCCAAAGTTGAGATTTCCTCTTGTTCTTCTCTTGTTGAAGTTCTTGCCGTGCCACAAATAACAACCTCAAATTTTGAGGTAGATAGTACCGAGTGCACACATTTTTATTCTGCAGACATGGTGCACTTCTTATACATTCGTCTCTCTCTTTATACATACGCGCTGGTTTTGGAGACTGTTAACTCAAGAATTAAAGCTTTAATATCCTCTTAAAATGAGTTTATAAATGTCAATGTAATTGAAATCTTAGTACGTCACAAAAGCCTTAAGCTACATACCGCGTCGGAACTTATTGACCCGCTTCTCTGGACATTCTTGTTTACTCTTCGACTTGGGAAGTGGCACCCATTTGTTCCCTCGATAGCAACTACAAGCTTATTTGTTGTAGTTACTTGTCGCTTTCTTCCTTTGTCTATTCCTTTTCTCATGAGTGGTAAGCAATAAAGAGTTATTGTATTATTAGTATACTGTAAAACGAGATTTCTTATATTGCGTCAGGACAATTTACTTCATTCTTTGTTGCTTGTACTGAGTGAATAATTCATTGATATAATCAAGTGGTAAAAGTAGGCTTTTCTCAAATATCCTTTCTATCTAATTGTGATTTTGAAATGAATAAATATTTCTTTTAGATATACAACTAGTAGTTCTCACAATCGGTACACGATTATTATTTCCATATAAACAATCGCAACCTTACAAAGAAGTCACGACAGCATTAACGAAATTATTTCTTAATTATGTAACTTGTCTTGCCTTTCTCGGCCGCATATCTTCCATTCTTACATTTAACTTGGGTGTTCCTGGAACTGTAAATCTTGGTATTGCGATCGATTTAAAAAATTAATTGGAATCGAGACATTTGTGCAATACTTAGATTTAGGAGATTTAATAATGGGTCATTAACAATTCTCTACTTTGTTATGCGTGTTTTTGTTTGACTTTGTGTAAAACTAATATAGGTTTACTTTATTTATGTAATATAATCAGCACTATCACAAGTATTTCTTTTGTAAGAAATAAAGACATTTTTATTAATTTAGTAGTATAACCAAATATATATATTTTATAGTACTATTCCACATGAAAGCAAATGTAAATTGTAAAACATTCAGGCAGGATATTATTTAATACCGAGTATTGAGTGTAAAATCCCAGAAGCAAATATCAAATAACTCAACGTTATTTGTTCGCTTCGCCAGGTATATAGATAGTAAATTGTTTCTGTAATGAAAATTAGGTACATTCATAATATCGTAGCTTTTATAATAAGAACGATTTATTAATAAGTAATCTCGTCTCAGAAAAGAGCGCTAAGAGGCTTAAGGTAGAGAGCAGACTATGATTCTGCCGAAAATAGAACTGTTTTAAAAAACATTAGTAGAATAAAAGGGAAAAATTAAAGAATAAAGCTAGAATATAGCTAGGTGTCATAATACTTCATTATATAGCAGACTGCAAATAATATTTTATTATCGATGATCCTGTTTGTAAGCAACGCTAATAAATAAATGTAATATGCAACATATTATTGTTATTGTCGTTATTTCTAGTAATAGTTGAAAACTAGTCGATTAATTTGGTTATGGGTCTCTACAATGTTCGCTAAATACTAAACAGTAGTAGAACGCATTGTCATCTGTCCTTAGCATAAATAAGTTAATGGTAAAAAACTTTGTTAAAACAAGCTTTTAACGTTAAAACAAAAGAAGAAAGTTTTCGTATTTTCCTCAGCAAGCCTTTTCATTGGATACCCATAGTGCGGTAGTGCAGAAAAAATAACAAGTCCGCCATCTTGCACGATCCGCCATATTGGAATTAGAATGACGTCACGTAGT
>DWGJ01000552.1:0-28556 GCA_018246895.1 Aspitha aspitha aspitha | reverse complement strand
CGGGCAGTAATGAATAAATCAAAACTACTGGATCGATTTTAGTAATTTTTTCAGTCAGGCTATATATTTTATACCTGTGCGAAGCCGGGGCGGGCCGCTAGTTTGTTTATAAATAGCTTGTTTCAGGTACTATACAAGGGACATTGTCAACGGCATAAATATGTACTTATGCGTCTTTCTTTACTATCTTTACTAAACGATGATATTGAAAATCAACAATTAATATGCCATGTTGAAAAAACCACTAAAAGTACATGCTGTGTTTTATGGACTCGGTCATAAAACCATGCTAATAAGTAGACAGAGGAGTTTTAAATTCTTATCCGACTACAGCATGTGTTAAACTGTACCTACATGATAAGAATGTTTTTTACATAGCGATAATTGACAACATGTATACAATTACTTTTATTGAACAAAAATTTGTGACAAACCGTTGAATGATACAGAAACTCACGATATCATTAAATCTATCTGTCTCCAGTTAATATATGGAAGGGAAAACAAATAGAAAGGGATAGATATATGTACATTGTTCTTTATCCTTATAACAGCAGCGATGGAAGCCGGAAATTCGTTAAAGAATATTGCACCGCTTCGTTAAACTTTTATGTGTCTGTTTAATGAATGAATGTGTTTTTAAATTTTCGTGCGTTATAGCGCGGCTTAGTTCAAATAAAATACTATGACCGGAATCCTTTAGGTGCTCTTGCTTTACTTTTGCTTTTTTCCACATTAAATCAATATAGGTAAATATGGTAATGGAAGAATAATAAATATTCTTGTAGATAATTTTGTAATGTACTTTAAATTTAAAGTTCTTTATATTTTTATCATCTGTAATTATTATCCACTAATACATATTAAGTAAAAACCCCTGATTGACAGTGTCGCCAACACACATAATATGTAGTTTCTTCATTTCAACTCTAGTGGTAGCTTTTTAATCAATATAACTAAAATGAATTCTCTAAAAAAGTTGATATATCGCCATGATATATATATACATGCATATGTTTAGTGAATATATTATGATACTGGCATTATTTTACTTTGATGAGATATGCTACCCAAGGGTTCAGTATTTTTAAATGAACCGGAGAATTAACTATTAATTTATAACATTGAGTATATTACCTTCATATTCATAACAAAAGCTTTATCTTTCATATTTTTATGGAGAGTTGAAATAATAAGAACCGAGCACCTTGGTCACTATCTTGAATGATCTTATAGCCTCGCAAATGGAGGTGTTTGTAACGGTCTTTTCAGTGTCACACTTATTCCGGGGAGTAATGCCAAGAATATGATGTCATTAGCGTCACCATCGCACTCTTTCTCATCTCTTTTACTATTTTACACCGCAGAATTGTGGAATTAAGGCTCCCGTGTCCATCCATCACGGGAATTCCTTGAAATTTCGCTTACTCAAAGCACCCCTTAAGCCTCAAGACGAATATCTCAAAGTTACGGACGTGGCGGAATAATCGCGAGGTTGTGACGACTGAAAAAAATGTATAATTCGTCGCTTAATCCGAAACGGGATGCTGGGGATTCAAGAGTAACAAATACTGGATGTATTACAAATGACTAATACAGCTTCATGTTTTCATAATAAAAAGGGCCTCATTTCTTCTAACCTGTGTAAAGGTATATATATATTATTATTTTTTTATATATATTATTATATATTCTACTAAATAACATTCATCCTTTTTTCGAAAGTATACGTTATTAGAAAACATAAATGAAGATAATTTTAAAACTTCAACGATATGAAGTGTTAAATGCACCTCTGAGGAATAAAAAAACATAAAATCTTCTAGCAAGCAGCTTACACGAATAAACAGCGGTATTTTCGTATTTTAGAATTTGTATTAATGTATACTTTTGTACGACAAACCCGTACAAAGCTAGATCCCGCTTAGTTTGCTCCAGAGCACAAAGGAGTTCCGTATCAGTCGTACTCGACAGACCCGAAAAAGTCCGAGCCCTTTGAGAAACCAATCCTTTAATACTAATTGAATCATAATTTCGAAGACGGAAAGTTTCTTTTTATGTAAATCTTTTGGCCTCGGAAGGATCAAAGGAGCGAGAAATGCGAGCGTAATAATAATCTTGAATTTTCAAAGACCGCGGAAGAGGCTTGTGCAGTCGGAATTAAAATTTATTAGGTTTTTTTATTTTTACGCTTCTTGCATTATTGAAAATGATTCTCTAAAAAGTTTCAGATTCATACTTGTTTTATCTGATTAGTTTACGATATTTTAGTCTTTTGATATTTCCAGTGGTTACTCGACGGCCGAAAATCAACTATAGTTCATTATTTCAATTATAAAATTTTAACGCATAACTAATTTTTTTTTAATTATTCTTTCTAACTCTCGATTTATTAAAAGAAAACACGAATGAAACCGTAAAAAAGGTTTTAATTTAATCTTATTTTTAAACAAGCAATTCTTATACTATATCCCTATATACACATTCGTATGTACCCTTTTATTTAAAAATAGAAGTTTATTTTATCCCTTATTATTAATATCATTCCTATAAACCATGAAAAATAGCGTGCGGGGCGATACCGCGGGGTATATCTAATGCTTAATACTAAGTATCTTAGTTTTCCATGAAATAAAAACCTTCACACCACACGTTACACGACAACGATGATCCTATTTTTGGAATATTGCACAAAAACTATTACCTTTTTCATAAAGGAAATGATTCTCTCAATATTTCTGCAACATTATGTAGTCTAATAGTCCTTCTATTGTCGTCGTAAAATCAAAAAACAATTTCGCGAGGCGCACGCGGCACGGCGATAAATCTCGAAGACAATTTCCGAAATTTTTCTATCTTCAAGATTTAGACTGTACGGCTCATCCCAAAGAAAATCGCACCTACAATCCCTTTATCGATCCCAATTTCAGTACAATTTGTGTTGCGAGCGGGGAGTGGCAATCTTCAAACTTAAATGAAAATAACTGCGACGATGGGGCTTGGATTTCGGAAGCGTCTTCCTCAACTTGTCGATAGTTTGCGTCCGCTTGATGTCGTTCACAGCCCTCGTTTTCAACGGTGCTTTGTTTGGCATTATTGCGGTTTTAGTAAAAATAAGTACGCAAAATGAATCCAAATTGCATCTCATCAGTGTCAGCTGAAAGCCGTACTGCAACATTTCATATTTCCTTATCTATCGGCGAATTCAAATTGAAGTAAAGTAAAGGTACGACAAAGGCGTTTTATAAATTTACAAAATAAAATACTTTCCAGAAATAGGTGAACGAATGAGACACTATTGACACGTGACGGTAAATAATAGGAAATAAAATACAGATTCAAGACGCGATGTCGTAACAACAAAAGAAAAAGGAGAGCTATAAGGGAAAGAGGCAATTTCGGCGCTCTGCAAGAAATTTTCCTGCGTCTTGTATCTGATATTGCTGTTATGATGGTCTTAATGTCCTTGCATTAGGAGCTATGTGGCTCAATAACGGGCTGCATTTCCAAGTGGTTGATGTTAACACAAATACCGTGTTCTCGTTTTTTTCTCGTTGTTTCATTGTAAGGGGCTGAAAACTTTTTGAGGGTTATATATCGTTTAATACCACACTCAGTAACTTTGGAGATGAAAATGGATTACGCGGCACTTTTACTACAATAGATGATTACATTCTTATTCTAAGTTTTAAAAGTCTCAAGTCCTTTTAGAAGTTCAAAATTGATTCCTTAAAAACTTATCCAATTTAATCTCGGGTTTTCTAGAAGAGTTACAGAAAAAAAATTGCATTCGATTTTCCTCATTATTGATAATGTCTAATAAAATTTGGTTTTGTCAATCATATTAAAGGATTATATTATAATAATTTTGTTATATTACTACCACGGCAACGCGTGGTCAGGTCATAATATGTCAAATATCGTACGTTCAGAAATTTATTTTATGTAAAAATGTATTGTCAATTGACATTGATTATTTCTTTTATAAAAACTATCCTATTTTTTTATTTGAATCAAATAATAGATATATACAAAATTTCATTGAAATCAATTCAGTGGGTTCGGAGATTTGCGCAAACGAACATCGTGATACGGGATTTTTATATACATACATGTATATAAGACATAAGAGATAAGAGAAGATAATATTTTGATACAAGTAACAGTGGTAAGACGTTAAATTCATCATTTAACTAACATTCTTAGGATTGAATTCCTACCCTTTATAACCAGTAGATATCACGGGTACCTTAAAAAAATTGATGAAACGATAATCCCTTCAAGGTAAATAGGACAACGATCTTTTACCCCAAAAACTTTCATTATATTCATAATATAGATAATTTAATTTAATAACTTCCCTTTTCAGTTTATATATTACCCATTAGGCTCTCTAAATTTCCTAAAGACGCACAACATTAAGCTGATAAAGGGAAAATCAAATTCTATCAACACAACAATGTGTTGTCTGAAAATTGCTGAAAAGAAGTTGTTGGCAAAAATCCGCCTGCGGAGCTTCGATAAGACGAGACTCCGAAGTCTCCGAACATCCACCCTTACAACTGCTTGGACCGCTTAAGTTACAAGCGACAGCGTTTTCATGTACTTGTAAGATATCCGGGAACTTTAGTAGCATATTGAAAGTAGACAATAACTTTACTGAAAACTGTATAAATTTAAAGATTACATTTTTTTATGGCATTATTTTTTTCCCACCGTTAGATTAGTTGAAAAAGTGTCAATGAAAGATAAACACGACCTATATACAAAATTTCGTATGAAATGTCACTGATATATTTTTCTCTCGTGCTCTAAATTATCAAATAAATAAATAGTGTATGCGTTTGTTTGTTAAAATTGTAATGCGTATATTAATTTTATACCGATCTGGAAATGACTACTTTTGCCAAAGTCTATAACTTAAATCACAATGCTGTATATGTATATTTACAACCTGTTAGCTGTACACCCAAAGATTTCCACCTCAAGCGCTTTCAAAGGAACGTGTATTGATGAGCTTAATTAAGCTTGGAGCTTTCTTTGCGAAACCTTTCATTAAGTACGAAATCGACGTGCAGAAAATTGTTGTTATGACGATAACTTTTTGCGATGGCTTAACGTTTATTAATCACCGTGTTTGCGTGAAAATATTAGGCTTACTTAAAATATTTGATTCGCAAATAAGAAAAATTACAAATAGAAAATTCTATGCTAGAAAGGGTCTGAGAGGACGTGGATCTAGTGGCGAATAGTCGAGAGTAAATTGAGCAGATTGATAAGTTTTGCTTAACATGATAATTTAAACATGAAAATGTGATGGAAATCTGATATTTATTATTTTTTAATGTATACATTTCAAATTAACATTATCTCAAACAATGAAGTTTCCTGGAAACGTTAATGCAAATTCCATTAAAACTCCTCGAAAGCCTTATTTTTCCCACACAAAAGAACATTGGAAGCCTTAAAAATTGAGTTAATCTTTCTACTTTGAGTATAAAAAGAAATACATTTAAAGCGAAAGTAAAGTACCTATTATCTAAACATGAATATTATTACAATTCATCTAAAGTAAAAATATTTCATCAATATATTAAAGTCTCACGGTCAAAATTAAATGTTTTTTTTATTAAACACTGTGGATTACCATTGTACTACAATAATAATTACTAAACCACCTCACCTGGGTAACCATTTGAGTAAAGGATATAATAATGTTCAAAATACACACCTTAAGGTTTTTTATTTCATTCAGAAACGTTCATATGTATGTAGTTCTGTTATATAAATGTAACTACAAAATTCAGATGAACAGATGACAAGGGCCACAGAAGATTTAAGACAAGTTTCCAATCCGACGGTCCGCATGAAATACGAATTAACAGTAACATTTTGTCGTATCCCAAAAATTCTGCGGATCCATTAGACACAGTAAAATTACCAAATAAGAAAAAACACTTAAATATACAGGTACTGTAGGTTTCGATTTGAAAATCGCAGGAAGCTCTAAAACGTGTCAAATGTGTTTAGTCAAAAGGCGCTATCCAATGCTTGTTACCCTTAAAAGGGGTTCTTTTCCATTTTGCACCGAAAGTGCCTCCAAAAATAGTAAACCGACACCTCTCTACACAAAACATCCCTCTTTCGCTCTCTGTATTATTGGTGCAACGTTGAAATGCATCATTACATTGTCGGGATGGCATAATATCGATGATACTCGTAAAAACTAGAAATAAAATTATTGAATATTAAAATTTACATTTTTATTGACGTGCTATAAACAAATTATGTGTTTGTTAATTAATCATAAAATGCAACTACACATAGTATTTCTTAGTATAACGTACGAGTAAAATAAGATACCCAGTCATTGCTACATTAAAAAAAATATATTAGGCAACTATAATACCTATTCATTATAAGAATAATTTCCTCCCTATTGGATAACCTCTGTACATTACAAAAAGTTCAAATATATTTATAACTAAAATGCGATGTTTGACCACCTTGAAGTAATTCAACGATGTTGCAACTAAATCGGTACTGTACAGAATTCCTTTAATGATTTTTAAATACATATGTACATATGTTTAATACAAAGTACGTAGGTATACTTTCTTTAAGTTTCGTTGAAAATAAATAGATGTAAATAAATAAATAAATAAATAGATAAATAGATGTTATTTTTGTATCGCCAGTAAGTACATACATATAAAGTAACCTCCGCTCTCGCGCCTGCCTGTCGAGGGCGGTCACCCAGCGCCCTCACGTCGGGCGCAACGCCTGTCGCTGACACTTTCGCTGCGTATTCAATTTACCTATCACTTGTTTAGTATTTCATTTTACTGACAAGTATATGTTGCATTTTATACCGTTTTATCCTAAATAATAAATACAGTTATTCTTTAAGCTCATAGTATTAACGGCGCATTGGCGATCAACCTTGCTATAGTATTCGTACTTAACACAATTATTACTATGTAGTTGCATATCGTCATGCAAATTTCAGATAAGAGTAAGACATTTTATCATCCTATAACCGAGAATATGTATTTATCCATACTCGTAAATTCATAATATGTCCACATCTCATTTACCATCAGGTGAGCTAAAAGCCCAGCTAAGCTAAAAGCCAGACCACCAGCCCGTTGGTCGGATTACCTGACCAAGGCAGTGGGACCACATTGGATGCGAGAAGCACAGGACCGAAAGAAGTGGAGCAACAAATGGGAGGCCCATACCCAGCAGTGGGGAGATACGGGCTGATTAGTAGTAGTAGTAGTAGTATTAATAGATCGCTTAAAAGAAAATATGATTATGCCGAGCAAAGCTCGCTCATTCGAGTACCGAATTGTTATATGACTGCTTTACCTGAACCAATACGACGGATAGGAATGAAGTAACAAAGCTGAAAAGAAACGCAAGACGTGCGGGTATTGAAACTGCACGTCACGGCCTCGCCCTCGTAAGAGGAAGCCGCTGCGAATGAGACGTTAATTAATTACTGCTCCCTTATGAACAGTTAAGGATGGACATGTACGGAAAAATATGGTTGTTTAATTTAATTCGTTCCCCATTACTACTCTGAATCAGATGTGTATGAAAAGAAGCATTTACGATTATATGAAATAGTTACGTGTGTACAATATGCATATTATTCAGTCGTCGCCCAAGAACACTGTGTAATGAAAATTGTTTTTAAAGCTAGGCACGTAACAAATTTTTACCGGCTTTTCATAGAAATATATGTTTTATTAATGTCGCCTATGTGTTTGGATTTAGCAGTAAGTCGTATCTTCACCAATCACAATCGGACTAATGAGCAGCAATAAAACAATATAGCGAAGTAAGGTTAAAAGGTCTCTCAATAGCAAGGAGCCATCGCGGATGGACTTTTAATGTGTTGCACACTAAGCAGATATATGTATGTATATTTATTTATTTATTACACCATAAAAGTGGTATAAAAGACGGACTTAATGCTACTCGTAATAGCGTTCGCTGACAGTCTACCTCCGGGCCAATATTGGACATTATTTAAGTATAGTCCACATCTAAATAATAGATTTTCAAAACAAATGTAAATTACTATTATTATTTTTGTTTAACTGTAAGAAGTGAGTCGACAGAATCATATATTTTATATGTTTTTTTTTCAAAAAAATATTCGATAATTCGATATAACATATTTTGGACATTTTTCATATCCTTTAGGCCCTTTATAACAGTCTTGACATAATGACCGGTGACAGAGGAAATAAACTGTCTTCGGGGAAAGTGAATAAAAAGAAACATTATTTCGGCGGGACCTTTCATATTCATTTAATATTTGTAAGCGACACCCGCGAACACAGTGAGAACATTACAATAATATTCAACACACTCCATTACCGTGTGTTTTTGTTTCTAGGATTACAACAAACGTAATGTGAGTGTCCATATATAAATTAAGAATTGTTTTGTTACAACATTATTCCTCTTGATATATTTAATTACAGATGTAGGTATGTATAAAAATTATTAAGTGTGATCAAAATAGATAAGGCATTATTCCATTTGAATATGTTTCATTTTATTTAAGAAGGTTCAGTTACAAACATAATTAAATCAGAAGATTAACATTGCTACGAAAGCAGCATTGTCGTCTTTATCTAACAACCTGTGTTATAAGTGTAGATATTACCTTGTCAATGGAATTACACGTATTTTGGATTTCAGTAGAACATCACATTCATAAAAATACAGTCGTTCCCCGCTACAAATGTCTCTTGGCCCGCCATCAATTATGCTTTTTCCGAGAGAAAAACAAAGTCGCCCGTGTTAGTTTTGTGGACCATTCACTCTCTCGCGCTAGGCTCCGTCTGAAGGAAACCTCGCCGCAGTAATCTTAATTACATTGTGATCTCGTTACACTCCGATCTTAATTCATAATTAAATGGGCACGTGTCCCACCAAGCTTATTTATTCGCTATTTTATGGTTTGGCGATTGCGTCCACCTTTTTCTTTTTCATTGCGAAAATTTAGACGGTGCTTTTTGCGACACCCCTTCTCCTCTGTCGCACTGAATATTCATTTAGAATCCATCAGCGGAATAGCTGCTCGTTTTTTTTTAAGTATTTCTTTTTATGTTTTCTTTGTGTCATTTCGAAACACCTCTCGGGTTCTGGGAATATTCTAGAAAGTTGCCAGCCTGCAAATATTTTAAACCGAATTCTTGATGGAATGATAAGTTTATGGACTATTATTAATTCTTACTACTCATGCTTTTTTCATCTTCTTAAATAACATTTTAATTTCATTTGAACTTTAAGTAATAGAAGTAGGAAAGTAGCTTGTGTTTACTTATCTTTATTGCTTAAATCCCAGCGGCGCGTTTCTTATACACAAATTACTTTTATATGAAAATAAAAATTACACTAAGTTAACATCTTATATGTACGGAGTGTGTATTAGAAACTAACGTCCATAAAGGTAATTACAAAATGTATCGTTTCATTGAGCGATTGTATGAAACGAAAGTTACTCGTAAGGACACAAAACCAACCCTCGTCCTATTTGACCGAGTCATTAATGTCCAAATAAAGTAATTAATTATGTTCCCCTTTTTTTCTCATTTTCGTGGAGTTGCCCGTGTAAAAATGTAGGGAGGTCCTCCTCTTTGGAGATCAATCAAATCTAAGGATGCTGCCGAATGCCCTTGCCTTCACCACTACTCGAGCATTTACGAGCTTGTCTTACGGAATTACGACCTCCCCAGTGTAACTCGACTGTTATTGTTATTTGCCTCGCAAAATACGGCCCCGTTTTATGATTAATTTCTGAAATAACAAATCTTAATAGCGGGCAGGTGGTCTTATAAGTAATATTTGTTTTGTAGCAAACGGTCATATCAAGATCGTTTTAGTTGATAACAGATGCTAGGAGATTAGTATAAACAAGTAGATTGAAATAGAAATAGAAATAAATCGTAAAGAATGTAATTTACATTGAAATATATGAATACTATTTTATATTGAGAACTTAGGTGAAATTTGTATAGATATTGTCGTTGTCTTCGATCAAAAATCATTCAATTATATTGATTTGTATATAAAAGATGCAAATTTCGATCTTTATCTATTCCCAATTCAATAAATAAAATAAACTCATAAATAAACTCACCTCAAGTCGAATACGCCCTAACCCCTAGTAAAATAAATCTTTTTATTCCCGTATAAAAAGTTTTATGAAAATAGATATTTCAGGGTATATTCTTTTGCCGTTCATTCTTGATAGATTTTGATCATACTCCATTTTGTATTGATCAAGTTCCGAGGTTAATATAATATGTACGAGTATATCTTGATAGAATTCGTAGATCGAAGGCGATTCGATACGCAGAAAATCTAAATAGTGACGGTGATCGAAATAGCAATTTTTTGAAGATGGCGAACGAGCAATATTGGAAGTATCTGGACATTTATATTATTATATAGGGTATAATATTTATCTCTAGTTTTGTGTAGTTACGAAATTGATAAAAAGAACGTTTTTTAACTTGTGTTTGTCCGCCTGAAAATGTTATTTTTGCACCTTAGAAAACAGCGTAATTTTTAATACGTTAATTAACGTCCTGAACCTTCTCATTAAAAACATATTACGTATTGGTTCATAAGCGGGTCCCATAAAAATATAGAAATAGGTTGTATACTTTCGACCATTGGCTGGAAAGATAGATGTTTCATATTTCACAACATTATTACTTCATAGCGTAATTACCGCCATATCCTGTTACGCAGTACACCGCAATTATGAACAAAATAAGGGTATTTAGAGTTACGAATTTCAGCTTTCGGGTTCATTTATTAATAATAATGCATAAACTGCCAATTAAAAGTTTTGTCGGATCAGACTATCGTAAAGTGGTGTACCTAGTACTGATCTTGATATTTCAGTAGCTTTACCAACTTTTGGGTCTCGGTGAATGATGAACCTTGAATGGAATGTTAAACAGTACCTATGTTATAGAAAATATACTCGTATATTGATCATATTTTATTAGATAATACTGTTTTCATGTGTTGTTACGAAAATAGTTTCTAGTTTTCTTTTTTAAACCCTTTTATTGTCCCATCGCTGGACCTGGTCTGCTATGCGTCCGGACCCGAGTATGCTGCATTAAAATCATCTCTGTCCATAATGTTGGTACTCTCAGATACAGGTACAGGAAATCTGCTAATTGAGTTATATATTATTTATGGTTATGCATTATTTCTAATAGATTTTTATTTGTATTTGAGTCCCCAAAACCCATATTATTAGGACAGCATGTTTTCGTGTTGATAACTTGTCTTTTGAATTTGGAGTTTCTGAGGTTATTTTTTTCTCTTAATACATCTATCATCTCTTCAAAATTACCATCTTTAAAGAGAACCTGACAATGTTTCTGTTTTTAACACGCACAAACTTGGTTCGACTGGTGTTGAACAGTAACTAAAGTCGACAGATGATTATACCTAAGGAACATATAGAGATATCGATATCGCATGTCAGATGCGTCGCTCAGAACTCCAGCGGGACCTTTAAGACTTAGCCATCCCTGTTATCTCTCTCTGGTTGTAACTCGAAAGTCAAACGTATTTCCACGTTGGATATACAACGTAGCTGAGGAGCATCCAATATGCATCCATTAACATAATGAGATTACCACCCTTTCTTGCGGAAAGTCTCTCAGCGACTGCTTGAAGGGTCATTAGGCCGAGCGTAGACGTAAGATAGTTAATGATCTCACCCCGGAGGCGGCCAACTGAGAAATACTATTTCAATAAACACCGGCCGAAGCGATCGGCGGGAAAATTGACCGATTCCGGGAATCCTCGAAGGAAAATGTCACGCGATATCTCTTTTTTTTCTATTACACAAATAAGCCAAGATTTAATATTTATGGATGAAATGTGAGACGGAGCGAATGATTTAAAGTGTCTGATGTGGAAATCGTTCCTCGCAGATTTTCTGACCCAGCGAAGGTAATGTCCTTCTTTACGTTTTACGTACCAGTTGTTTTCTTTCGCGAGGGAAGAAAATAACTGGCATGTACCTTCTAGGTGGGCGAACGTGTTTCACGATTTATTCTTCCCTTTCGCAAGTGAATTTGGAAAAATGTATTTTTATTTGTTTACTTACGGCGATTCGACCCGAAGATTTGGCCCTTTTGATGTCGATTGTAATCGGATTTATATTCTTAGCATTCATGGATGACTATTTTCATTTATTTATGTTTAGAATCCAACGCTAAAAGAACCTGACAGCTATTGTGCATCAATTTTGTTGAAAATACACGATTTTGTTTATACATGGTCTTATCTGTAAAATATAGGTAGGTATACATTAGGTATTATATGACAGTCGCTGATAATGTATATTTTGTTAAAAGTATTTATTCAGAATGCTTTTTTGTGCCCAGCGAATTACATCTGCTGATGTGATGAGACTATTGTCGAGTCTCCAGTGAAATTCATGTTATATGTTTACGTTAGCAATTAGCATTTACATGTTCACAACTACTTGACATCAGCATCTTACTGCTCGCCACGTGTCTCTGTCTCGTATTAGAAGAGGCTTAAAAAAGCAAAATAAAGCAGGTGAAATAGTAATGGTGCCCGGAGTTTGTGTTTCAAACCACCTTGAATGCTTCGACCGCGACAAAACTGTGTCCGCGTCACCGGCAGTCCTTAAAATATGCGTGTACATATGCAGTATCGATCTATCCGACAAGTGACCTACCGCAGAACTACGCTACTAGTTGGTGCTGCCGGAAGAACTTCCTAGCTCTCACTATTTCGAAAGATCCCATGTTTTAATGGTCGCAACTGTTTCACGGTCTTTCGCTTACAAAATCAGTGTACCTGATTCTAATGATTTGGGGCAACCTGAAACCTATTTTCCTAGGTATGCATAGACGAAAATTATACGAAAATTGTTTAACCTAGATAATAGAAAGTAGGCTTCTATTCAACGCAAAAATATCTTCGTTGCTAGAATACAAAGAAAAGAATTCAAAATCAACAACGTTACTTTTGTACGACACAAGAATGTCGTACTAATAAACATTAGACACATTTGTTTCAGTTTTACGGTTCAATGTTCATAAAAGAACGTTCTCGGGGAGTAGGAGACAAAACTATGAATTGGTTTCATGAGCACTTTGACTTTCTTGACGAGATCCTGAGATGGCGATTCTTTTGTTGTTGCTAGTTAGGGAAAGTTTTTTACACAGGGATATTTTTATACTTTATAAAAGAATATACCTACATACGTTATTTATTAAATTCACGTATTCAATTAATTACGGAATTAATGTTTTAAAATAAATTGTTTATTAATCATTGTTCGATTTCATTGTTTAATCTTAAAAAAACTATCCTACCGATAATTGCAATATAACTGTTACAGTTGCAATTAATTGCAGGCCGGTGTTCCAAGCTAATGGGAGATGAAGTGTCATACAAAGCAACATTATATCGGAGGCTTCGACCACAACGCCGCCGTAATCAAAAGGCACTCAGGGAAACAATGGCGCCCACATCGGGGCCCCGAACGATAAGCCCCGACAATTATACTACATCGACTTTTCAATTATCCGACCGACTCTTCCCCGCTAACAATGCGAGCCTTATTTATGTATATTAGACCGGTCATTTGGAACGCCGTTTAGGCTTTAGACGAGCGCGCTGCTCTTCGTTAAACAATGTGTAAATAAACTCAATGCGGAGCGGGATGGGGTGGCCGATGTGAATTTGTAGCCTTTCCGGGGCATAATTGTTTGATTGTTGGTTTAAATCCCGCGAATTTGTTGTATTTAAAATTAAATGTAACGATATAACCGTTGAACGCTGGTTTGAAAATGTCTAATGTTTTAATTGTTACAAGTAATACCATGTACCTTTCTCAGATACAAATTTACTGTTTTGATATTTATTGTAAAGATTGTCGATGTTTTCTAGGCACGTGGTGTAGGTACAAATTCTTACTTAGAAATATGGCATTTTATTTTATAGTTGAAGTCGATGTGAATAAACTCTTTATATGCATAAGTTTTTATACCGAGCTTTAAATGTTTGAATTGTTGTTGAACGTACATGTTCAATGTAGTACGCCTTGTTACAGGTGAAACTGGAACAGAATGTCGGCAAGCCGTCCCGCGTCATCCACATACGGAACATACCAAACGAGACCACCGAAGCGGAGGTCATTCAGCTGGGCCTGCCTTTCGGTCGCGTCACGAACGTGCTCGTGCTTAAAGGGAAGAATCAGGTAAAGTAGTAGATGCATCATGTATGACCTAAATACACATAATATACGTCAAAACCTGGACGTACAATTGCTAGCAATCACTGACGTGTAGCCCATTCTTGTGTTGTAGTCAATTAGTGGGGTAAAGTTACACTAAGGGTAATATTTAACGTAAAACGTAGTACATAATTTACTTAGTTACTTAATTAAGATCCATTCTTGTTTAGGTTTTAGGTATTGGTATTATAGTTATCCATGAATATAATACTATCATAATATTTACTTCGCAATGAAAATTTTGCGTAGCATTTGTAGCCGACAGTAACATCTATTGTATTCGACAGCTATAGAATTTTCATAGTTATATTTTCGACAATTCATTATTGACATGTTATGTTTATCTTAACAGTGAAACGTGTTTTATATATTTTTTATGAACAAGGATATTAATTGACATTGTATTTATCTGTAAGTTACTTTGAGATCATTTCTACTTCAATATTTCTGCAGTGGAGTAAGCAAACAGCAATATAGACGTAAATGAAGTTAGTAGTTTCCTGAAACAAACGTCAGATAAAGCCATAATACAGTTCCTAGTGTTTAGTGCAGATTGTTGGTTTGGATTGTGTCGAGTTGTGGATAGTATTACAATAAAATTATAAGAATAGTTGTGTTAGGAAAAATTTCATTAGGTCAATAAGGTTGCGTTTTCATTTTGAACAGACTATAATAAGCAAGAAACGTTTCTCGCGCTTCCAGACTGGACGTCGAAGTAGTGAAATTTACATTCATTTTAAATAAAGAGCATATATTTGCGCTATATTGAGACTCGGTGACTTGTTTTGTTAATAAGTTTGTTCCAACGGACTCTAGTATTCAAATACCCGCTTTAAATAAACTGAGAGGTTTCAAATTTAAAATTAGGTAAATTGTGTAAGTTCAAACAACATGCAATTATGTGGTAACTTTCTGAATCCGGTTTGCAAACTATACTTTTTTCTGAACCGGACGCGTTTGTGTGTATTTTTAGCTGCTGACGATGAACCATAACTCCATTTATTATTAGCCATTAAAAGTAAATAAAATTATTTGATTTGTTTCACATTCCATTTCATTCACGTTCCGTTGCATCTTAAACAGCGAACAAAATGTTGTGCTACTGAATAACCAGTGCGGTGCACTCAATAATTTAAACATAATACATACAAAACTTTGTCATTAAAAATGCATTTTCCATGTTTTTTACTGCACTTATGTATTTTACGACTACTATTGCTTGAGAATGATTTTATCGAAACCGATATTGTAGTTTAGGATTGTAAATGTTCCGTGTAGTCATTTAAGGGCGCTTAATTTTGGGAAATAGCAATTATGTGAACATACGAGAAGCGACAGACATAGGAATATTAACTTAATCATTAAATGGCTTGTTTGATCCACATTTAGAATTAACTAAGCATGTTGCAAATCCACAATTATTATGTATCTCCAGAAGCGATTTTAGTGTGACCTCCAACGATATCGTTTTGCGCGGCAATGCCTTTGAAAACAAGAGACCTGTCAACCCTTCGGTGTATTCGAATTGTATTACTTAACTCCGTTCTAAATGTACCATTAATGTAAATTTTGCAAACGTAGTTAATATCACATTACCTTCAATAATTACATCTAAATAATGCCAATTATTCAATCCCAGATATAATACATACATACAGAAATTCAAACTCTAATCTTATCTTATCTTTTACTCGTTTATAGTAAAATACTAACGAAGCAATGTAACAGTAAAAGTCGTATAACATTTTTTTTCCCAAAGGATAGATTTACTTAAGACGCTAGATGTTTCTACTTGTTATCTCTTTCCATTAATTTAATAAATTTATGTTATAATAAAAAAACACTTTTAAAGACCAAGCTTTTTAACGTTGTGTTAGTTTTCTTATTCTCCTCATCAAGCCCTTTCATTTGATACCCATACTGTGGTAGTGCAGAAAAATAACAAGTCCGTCATCTTGCATGATCCGCCATATTGGAATAAGAATGACGTCACATAGTTAAGCATGCATTGTCATCCAGAAAAAGCGTATATACCAAATTTCAGCGGAATCGGCTAAAGATAACTGGTCTAAAATTCAGTCGCAAGATTCCCGCCCGGATAAACATACATATATACCAAGTGAATAAAAAGCTTTTAAAAAGCCAAGAAAAAGAAAAACCAAGTTGAAATATACACAAAGTCCCCATGTAATATATTAATTCGGTCATGTAATAGAACTACTCCAGTCACAATGGACGGTGCTCGGCTCGGCCGGAAGCACAACAAGTGGGTGCCGCGGTCTTGTCCGCAAATAGGCCGCTAACCATTGTGGCACCCGCTTCTACGTACTTGTTTCCTGACTTATATCTCATACTAGCTGTGCCCACGGCTTCGCCCGCGTGGAAATCAATGTTTTCGCGTTTTCTGCAATATTTGTCATTGCTCCTCCACCCCTATTAGTCATAGCGAGATGTTGTATAGCCTATAGCCTTCCTTAATAAGTGGACTATTCAACATATAAATAATTCTTCAATTCGAACCATTCTGAGATTAGCGCGTTCAACCGAAAAAAACTCTTCAGCTTTATAATATTAGTATAGATAAAATAAGCAAAATAACTCGTTTTTCCAAAATGAACTCAATATATTTTCGACACCATTTAAAATAAAGTTAATACAATACACACCAGTTTATACAAAAAATCGTAACATAAATCTCGTGTAACAACAATTTTTTATTTAGCCACATCCAGTGAAGTTGTTCAAAATGAAACTCCTTTAAGTACTAGAGTTTATCAAAGTTGGTCTAGTGGCGTTCGAATGTTCTGAGCGAGCTCAGAACATGTATCCCGGAACTGTAAAGACTGAACTTAATATTTTCACTAACTTATATCACGCAAGTTATTATTAGAATAAACATATAAATTCATTTAAAAAAACCGCTTGTCTGTTCAGTGCTTCATCGTGAACAGATGTTTTAGACAATTTGTAAAAGTTATTGAATTTTTTTTAAATATAGCCAGGACTAAAATATACCTATATATTTTAAATATACCTATGTACATTGCAGAACTATTTTTTTTCTTTTAGGTATTCGTAAAATTTACATACATAGTACACCCGCCACGGCCGTGGAAAAGTTGTCGTCATTTTCAAAATTAAGCTTGAGGAAATGAGTGTCTAATGTGTAAGTAATCCCTAATGAATTATACGCAAGTGACAAGAAATGTTCTTGTACTTCGAAAATTACGCGCTTGAAAAGTACTGTTACTTCGAAATAAACGCTTACGTTACGTATGAAATAATATGATAACCGGCATACATACATATATGTAGGTATGTCTGTACGGTGACAAATTAATGCAAACTCCGAGTTTAAACGCCATAAAAAATTATGTTTAGTGGATAAATAAGGGAGCGACGACGTCAAAAATAAATTTCAATTTGGGTTAAGAAGGCATCTTGGGTGGTGTGAGAGTATCATGCGCGGATATTTTTATTTTGAAAGTGAGTTTAATCAAACAGCCTGAGGATTTTGGTATTGATTATGTTTATGTTATCACCTTGTTTTTATTACGCTATTTGTTTAGTCTCAGAATATTTTTATGTATGTGTATAATAAGCAATAATCCGTTGAATGAAAAGATAGTTGTTTAGTTAACTTTATGATCAACATATTGTAAAGTTGCCTGTGTAAGAGGCTTCTAGAAATAACATTGGAGAAGCTTCGAATCTGTTACAGTTTGAAACCATATGTTAATACTTCCAAGAAATTTTATTCCATTCCGGCTCTATCTAGTGTTGATACTCATATACATATTATATGTAGTAATCCATCAGGAAT
Organism: Aspitha aspitha aspitha; assembly: GCA_018246895.1. Classification (NCBI taxonomy): domain Eukaryota; kingdom Metazoa; phylum Arthropoda; class Insecta; order Lepidoptera; family Hesperiidae; genus Aspitha; species Aspitha aspitha. The sequence continues at coordinate 10,404 of DWGJ01000552.1, read as the reverse complement.
CGCGTGGCATCAACGTGCTAGTGCAAAGTACGTCCGAACGAGTTCAGAGACGTCACCAGCCGGTTTTACTGCGCATTTTACGCCGTTGGGACGCAAACCCACGTGGAATGCGGAATTTACGACCTGCCAGCGACAAATTAAAAATGAGTTAGTTTACAACCCACAAGTAAAATAATACAAAGAAAATCTTATTACCCGCGCACACACCCGAACAGACGCTACGACAATGTTATCCCGTCTAATAAATAGCCCGTATGACATCCACCTTCGTATATATCGTGGCGTGAAAGAAAACAATCTCTCTTGCGACACAAGAAACAAGTCGAATCCCTTTTTATGAACGGTCACAGTCGCCATTCTCGTGTTTTTTGTTATGAAATTTTCCGCGCCTTTTCATCCTCACGCTCAGGGCGCAATCCATTGAAAAATCGCTGAATGTTTCATCGCTCCTTTCTTAGTGATTTTAATTTAATTTACTTAGTCATCTTTTGAACACACACTTTTATAATTTTCTGAAAAGAACGAATAGACAATTTTTTCAATTATTGTACTTATACGATGTTCTGTGGAAAAAAGATAATATGTAATTTGGCCCAGAACAGAAGATCTTAATTCCAATACTAATTTTGGATAACGTTTTACAGTAATAATTATTAGCAATTTGGCTTTGTATAGTTAAATATTTATCTTGTGTAGTCTACATAATGCCACAAATATCGAAAGCGAAGTGTATCGTGGAACAATCAAGTGTCGGTCATTGTTCTGAATTATTTGAAATTAATCAATAAAGCACTCGATACCTGTCCAGCATTCGGTCCTTTGATGAACTCTGAGAGGATGAAAGTATCGTAGTTGATGGTAACCGAAGCTTCCAGAGTCCGGTTACAAAGGTGCCATCTGCCGAGAGGTGGGCAAACATGATGTGAGTGGGCGCGGACAATCGCCTCCACTCTCGGTGATTAAAACGAAAGAGCCGTTGACACTATTTTACGATCGGCGCTCGCTGCCGCGATATCCTGCTTCCATTCATTTACATCGATTCGTTCGGGAAATGTTGTGCCCAATTTATTAAGCATTTTATAATGCATTGGTATTTTTTCTTTTGCACTCAATGATTTATAAACTTGATATTGTTTACCAATCTTATTTTCAAATATACTTATTTAAAATTACTGTAGCCTCATTATTACATAATTATCGCTGGTGCACATATTTGGTAGAATTCTTTAATACAACCTGTTTAGAGTGGCGCACTTTTACCCGCCAATTGTTTGATTTTTATTAGCGTACACAAATGCTATTTAAATTGTGGCTTACTGCCGTACGATGGGTGTGTATTTTGTAGATATGTTGGTCGGCCATGTTCAAATGCCAAAAGCAGAAGCCTGCGGTCGAAAACGGCGTGCATGTGAAATAGGACTCGAGTATGCTAAATTTTCCCTCTAAAATGATGGTGGAAATCATGACGCATTTGCGGAATGATGCAGTCGATATGCTGTGGATCAGTTCGTACTGCTACCAGATTTATGTATAGTCCGGTACGAACTCGATTAATTGCGCTCCATAATACTACACAAACACTAAAACCTTGCTACCGCCATCGCACCCCTGCACCGGCTTAGAGATACATACATACATTCGTTCGCGGAATTCGAATAGAAATCGTTAACGTACGGAATTTCGAATATTTGTGCGTTTCGTATCGACGGTACACTCGGATTTGGTACATGCTTCGTTTTAGAATTTTACCAACAACCTTGTGTATTACATTGTAACACACGGCGCGGTACGATATCAAAGGGATTAAGTGGGCACTCGTGATGTCATGGTAGAATTGGGAACGCACATCCCTTTATCCACGCAATAACTAAAGTGTTGTACGAACACAAACGTTGCAAACTATTTTACATGTATATTTCAATAGAATTACATTCCAGCGAATTCATACTTATCTAGATAGCATCGCAGTGAATTAGATAGCAAGTATCTGAGTCGGAATAAAATATACGAGTATGAAAACGCGGAGCGAGACCTCTCGACACGTCATCTTTCATTCCCATATATTTCGCTCCCGACTCCCGGTATATTCGATTAGATTACACGATATGAGGTGATAGTTGTCGCAGTAGACTCGCTCGGTGCCTTCTCAATTTATGCGTCTCCTTTGTATTCCCTACACTTGTCATTATATTCTTTCCGCAATACAAGTTTTAATTTCTTCCCAATCTACTGCGTATTAAGAGAAAAATCTCTTTGTTCTATGTATATTAATTATCGTATTTATCTTAGTTTTTTTACCATCGTTATGATTCAAATTGTTTTGTTCATTATATTATAAGATCACTTATTTTAGTTTAGTTGTCGTGTTCGGCTTTATTCTACTGAAGCTATGAGAAATCCTTTAATAAGCAAAAAATATTTCGTAGCTCCGTAGACAATCTCTTTGATATCGAAATTGATATGTATTTTAAGAATTATAAGGATTTTTAAATTTGTGAAATGTTCTGTGTTGGTAACCCGAATGGAATAATATTAAAATTGTCTTAAATTAAATTGTCTTAAATTAAAGTTTAATGTATACCTACTTAACACGGAGAATTTCTTCGCTACGAAACAAAGGGGCGTCGTTGACTTTTCAAAACCTGAAATGGACAGCTCTCTCCGCCTCGAATGTTTTCTTATATCGGTGTGTTTCATACGAAATCATTGTTACCAGGCGTTCCTCGAAATGGCCGAGGAGATATCGGCGGTGGCGATGGTTGCCTACTTCGGCGGGTGCGTGGCGCAGCTGCGCGGGCGCGCCGTCTACGTACAGTTTTCCATCCATACGGAGCTCAAGACCGACCAGACGCATAGCAACGCCGTAAGTTTGATCGTGTTTATTAAAAAACACCCTCTACGCATACACAGACATATCGTCGGTTTGATGCAAGTCGTGACATTATTCTCTGTAAGAACCTTCGAAAGAGAAACATGACAACTGACGCTTAAAATCGTGGACTCCTTATTCTATGGAAGAACATAACAGCTCATAATTTAAAGTGCAAATTATAGAAACTTGTTAATTTGTCATCGGGTACTTTTTAATTTATAACCATAGATGAATCATATAACATTTATTGTGGTAGCATGATGAGGCAGAAAACAAACAGGTTTGACCGAAGCCCGTCTCTCTAAAAAAATAGAATTCAAAACCTAGCAAGGCATTCAGTGCGAAACGAAAATTTATAAAGTCTGACTTGCCTATGTCGTTCAGGATTCAATCTAGTTCGTACCGGATACTACACACTTTACATTGGCGCTTATACCTGCAGCCTTTCAGAATCGTATTGGAGTCGAGTTTTGTTGTAGCGGACGGATGAATAAATAACTGGAAGCTTTCATACTTTCAGCTGGCAAAAAAAAAATACAAGAGCGTATCGAAATCACTTTGACTATGTAACGGAAATATTTCAGTTGAGCACGTTGTATCCTGTTTTTTTCATTCGATTTGGAATGCAGTTATTACTTTTCGGCTCGTTCACGATGACCGCTATCCGACGAGAGGTGGGTCGTCTCTAGTGTTCCCGTTAATATCGTAACGATAGTTCAATTAGCCACGTTACAAGTACAAGCGGATTACGTTGCGGTGTGCAATGGAGCATTAAAGCCATTTCGTCCGATGAGGGAATTTCGTCCCCGAATGCGGTCTGCAGTGAAACTGTTAATAAACCTTTGTTAGGGCATCGCAATTTAGATAACACTATTCAATTAACACATAATCAGCTCAGAAACTGCGCGTCGCTTTTTTGGCTTCACTGCGTCACTATGATTAATAATGTTGTCCGTATTAACGGCATTGCAGGCTATGTTGATGTTTTTATTTCTTAAACACTTTGTAACAGTTATTTTAGAATAATACTATATTTATTCATCTGTAAATATAGGATCAATACATTTCTTGTTCATCTTTAAATATGTTATATTCTAAATTTTATACATACCTGCTAAATCAATATTGAAAAGCATAAAACAACGGAATGGATTTTGTTGCGATTTTATATGTAGGAGTACATAATATGTAGTTTAAACCCTGAAGAAGAATACAGGTTATTTCTTCCGAAAATTTTTTTGTAAATAAAAATGATGTTTAAAAAAAGTACACAAAAGCAGTCATCCGGTGAAGACGGTTTTTATTTATTTATCATTAAAAAAATATATCTATAAAATTAAACAACTTGCCAAACTGAATTTACCGTTTGCACAATTTGTAATCAAAACTTCTGGAACGAAAAGATGCGCTCTAAACTTATTTTCGGTTAATTTAGTTTTTACAGCGAATCTTCACGTGGCGCCTGGTTATACAGGGCTAATCAACCTTCTTCAACATCATAGCATGAAAAATATGCTACAGTCTTTAATGTCGTCACTTGTGCTTCTCTGTATCTCTTTTTCTTGTTCTAACGCTGTACCCCAGCCTCCTCGCAACTACGAAAGAAAACCACACTGAACTACGACATACTCATAAAGCTAATAAAAATCAAAATCGTCTTATTTTTTATTCGAAATAAAGTGAATCAATACGCTTGTCGAGTAACTTAGATATTTCAAATGTCAATGAATAATTGTTGAAAAATGACCTCATCGCATTACATCTTGATATTTGAAAACAATTTTTAACAGTTTTTTGACACAGTTAACAGGTCTGACAACAGCACCAAACCAACCAAAGCCATTAGGAATTAAATCCAGATTATTCGCGCACCACCAAATTAATACTTCAATCTTATTATCCCGCCAATAAACATGTAATTGGATGGAAGTCTATGAGACCGCATACAACGGAAACTAATAATGATTTGTAATGGATATTAGTGATGAACCCCGAAAATGAATCTTTCCATCTTGTCGGAAAGCTCACGTAACGCAGCGGGAAATCAATAATAATTGTAAGAGAACACCGAATGGTGGGATTAATTAAAACGCTTAATTAGTTTCGTTTATCCGCGAAACGTATCAATAATAATAAACCTTCAACGATTCGGTGGGCCGCAACGCTGAGCGATGGGAAATTGTTCTTATCTATTAATTTCCCTAGAAACAAACAACTCGCCACTCGATATCGTTACGGAGTTTGGCTTCACTGTGAAACGTAATTAGAATAATTCAAACTGAATTCCATTTGAAGACTGAAATGTAAACTAGTCATATATAAATGTACTATACTTTCGTAAGTAATATATCCGTAAGGCTACATAATTAGGACGTTATTATTAACTATCATTAATTTCTTTTTCTGATTATTAAGTAGGCAACCATGATTCGTTATAAATCACAGATTTTAATACAAATGTGAATAATAATTAGGTGCTTATTACACAATATAAGGAACGCTACAGGGAAGACCTGCATAGAAACCTGGATAAGATCATGCGGGGTTCCAGAGCGGCTGAACGTCTGTAGCCTGTAACCAAGCCGTCGGTCGAATGTATTTACATCTAGAGGCGTCGGATGAGACGTGACGATTGTTACTCAGTAGTGAAAACCGACCGACTGCCTAACGCGCTTTCCGAAGCTAGTAAACATCCTGAAAATTTGCTATTCCTAACGGTCACCCATCTAAATACCGATCAAGTTCAGTGTCGCTAACTTTACCAACCCCGTGTAAGTTTCAACCGCGACTGAGTTACGAGCAGTTTGACATAGTTTTAGATTCCGTTTGATAATATAAAATATATTTGTCAATAATAACAAATTTATGTAGGTATTTCTTTGATAAAACAAGATTTATTATCTCTTGGATATTAGTAAAAGGAAATATTGAAAATTAAACAATGTTGTACCGTTTACTTGAACTTATGTATATAATACGAGAAGATTTACAAAGAGGTTGTTTGAAATCGTATGTATTGTTTTTTTTACTACGTTCAAGTAATAGGTGTGTTATGTTTTGTTCGTGTGTGAAGCCGCTTTAAAAACAAACTGCATTAAATCTGTAAAAAAATATCCCAATCATCTTGAAATGAAAACAATACTTCTTTCAAGATACACATATATGCCTATCTTATTATATTCCAATGACGAGGCCGTTCGTGTGAGTGCATACTCTTCAAGGGAAGTCAGGTGCATGTCGACTATTCATATAAACATTTTATATGGTGACCGTTGCTATCAACCAAGAAACTTATAATCAAAACTCTTGAGCCTAGTTTAACGGAATATCTATGAACAAATATCCATAATCAAGATTACGTTTATCGTTGTTAAGTAATGTAAAAAAAATATAGTTTACAAATGATTTAATTACAGTATTAATTATCTTTGTGTTTGTCAGCCAATACTATAATAGATGTTTGAACTAATTGTCGGCGGAGGACAAACAGACGTCTGTTTAAACACAATCGCTAATTAATGTGATGATTAAACTCAAAACGGATACAGATAGGAGTCTGTCGTGTGATTGTTTGTCTACAAAGCCTGTGACTCGAGGCCTCATAACGTTTACTGCGATTAATCTATGCCGTTTATCTTATTGCTAAATGGATTCATATAATATTTTAAAGCACACGCATGACTCTTACAGTTGTAATATTTATGATGCATCATTCTATACCTATGTATTAAGTCGTTTATAAAGTCGTAGTCTTATAAAATTGTAAAATAAGAAACTTTCACAAGTTATTTTTACTGAAACAGAAAAAAAACTTCCATTTATTTAGTAAATATGTTATAGGTGCATTCAGACTGTGGGCTGAAGTGGTCACTCAATATTGCGATGTTATTACATGCACACGACAATCACAACATACATTTTATATCGAAACGCAAATCGTTCTAACAACAATTGTAATACGACAAAAACAGTTATATTTGTGGTATTCGGCCGAATATAATGTAAATATGTATTAGCAAACGAAAATAAATTCCTCTAGCCAACGTATACGTTTCGTTGAAGTTTCTTTTATCTTTGAAACTCCTATGTGAAACAAAGCGGATATAATAAAGAATGTCACAAAGCTTAGTTCCTTTTATACACACAAATAAATATTGTTCTTCTTTATCTATGTGTTATTATCATATTGGATAGATTCGTGGACTTATGTTAAGCTTCGCACAGGGAAAAACTTTTACACCGTGCATATTGACTATCGTTTTTTTCCTATTTTTTTTTATACAGAATGTTTATTGTTATAATTTAATTATTTTTTTTTTGTTTTTTGTACCTAATTGTATATTATGTTCAACACCGTTTTTATTTTATGATGAAAGTGAGAAATATGAACGGAAAATACACACAGGTCATGAAATATTTTAAAAATACAAAACGAGAAACATTTTCTCTCTAACCAATAATACAGGGTAACTCATTCCCCGAATCGCTCGGTGATATCCTGACTGCCTGTCACGTCTATTTCCTCTTGGCGTGTTGAAATATACATCATAATGATGTGACACGCGCTTGACAAGCAATGTCTTCATTAAAGTAAGAGTGGAAATATTGTTTATCATTTTTTTTTATTAAAATAATAAACCAGCCATAAATGTAACTTCAACCAACATCTTAATATGTCTCACGGATAATTTCGATTTATAATCCTCCTTAATTTCGATCCCGAATACAATATCATCTGCGACTTGCGGTAGAAATATTTTGGCAGTGAACTAAACTATTAATCATTTTACTTACATGTAACTTAAATGCCCCTCAATAAGCTCTGAGAGTATTTTTTTATTTCCTATGGTAGGGTAAATTAATTGAACCACATGAATTGTTACAGCATTATTAAGGTTACTGTAAAAAACAGTAACAGCAATACTGTCTGTAAGGTTAAAATAATTGTCCAAAAATATACAAAGACATACATAGACTAAACTAAACGAAACGATCAAAGCGAAAAATATTTGCTCTTACAATAATTATGTCCTATTAGACTCAAATACATTTGAGACATTCGCCTAAGTTGTCACGATTCCTAGAAGTCTTTGTGTCACACGCTAATAAAACTTATAATGACGTATTTTGGTGAACAGACGCACTTAATAATTGTGGCCCTTTCCAGATGCCTTTACCACCCAATAAATGAACTCGTAACTAATTTCAATGGTTATGGTTTGAAAGAGTCCAATGTTAGATTAAAATTGCTATTGTCTAAAATTACTTGTATGGTAATACTTTAAAATTTTCTCTTGAACTTGGTATGAACTAGTTGAAACTTTGCTTTATACATATAATAATAAGCTTTCATTGGGCGTCGGTGCATTTTAAAGAAGTTACAATAAGGCTTTGATCAATCACGCCACGCGAAAGCTCTTGTGGCGGTTGAATGGAACTCGCCGATGGCAAAAGGAGAAGTTATTTTGTCGCAACGACGCGGACGCTCGAACGTCTGCCGGTGGCCGAGTTGAAAGATTGCGCTTCCCGCGAACCTTACCTATTCAATGCCGCTGTCCGGGCCACTTTAATTTTCTCTTTGTACAATTTTAAACTGATTTCGTATTTCATTTTGAATAACATGCGATGGAAGGTCTAACTGAACGCCATTTAAATTACTGGATTGTCTAAGGCGTCAATAAAACGAACTGTAAGCTATTGTAGCGGTTATGGGCTCCTTCCCGTCGGGATAGCATTGCTTGCATACCTGTAGTACTTGTACGTCAGAGATCACGATACTTACGTTCCTATGTAACTTTTTGTATCTCCTCTTATTTTAGCATTGTTATATTCTTCTAATGTAGTTTATATGCAGTTGTTAATTGTAAGATTGTAAATGGTACCTGCATATACACGTACAAATTAGAACTTTGGTTTGGCGTATATTATACCAGTATTGATAAATGCCGCTTTGAAGTTTTATCGCCCTTGAGACAATAAACACACTGTAAAGTTTACATTTAACGAATTCGACAAAAATTGACTAACACTATAACCTCCGATTAGCGCTAAGTCAATGTAGGTATCACAGAATTTTACAAGCTTTACATTAGTTTCACCTGTATTTATGTATGCAACCGATTCCTTTGAAGTCAATTTTGACCCACTTTCAACGGACAGATTTAATGTAGGTACACTGTTTACCTTACACTTATCAAGGACCGGTGACAGTACAATAATTTGATAAAATCTCATTTTTTTCTGATCAGGATAGTACTGAAGGGAAAATATTAGTATAGTTTTGATGTAATCGTGGGGCGCGAGTACATAATGCATTATATGTATATGTATTTGCTTCAGGCAACCCCACGTATTATAGGTAATACTTAAAAATTTACCCGAATAAAATTCCATACGCGTGATTTATTTTTCATAAATAAAAATTTAAATAAACTTCCCGTTATGAAATTAAATAGTTATGGAATTTCGAGTGTACCTACATGAAAGGGGAAAAAGAACGTATGGAAGGGGACGGACAAATCGAGGCGAATTTGTATTGGAGCCTTTGCCTACGGCGGCAGGCTTACCATGACACGGTTAAAGCCTTATTTTTGTGTCTGGCCTGCACGCTTGTCAGCCTGTCGTCGAGCACAAAGCCATGTGAAAATATAGGATCAAAGAATGCCGGGCCCGAGTGTGATCGTGGCGTTCGGCCGTCGGTACCCACGTTACGTGAATTTTATTCACGCGTTGTTTACGCTTTTATGACGTTTTTCAATTTTCAACGTTGTTTTGAAGGTGTTGAGAATTCATTGAAAACGCTGTCGCTGTTCCGGAAGTGTCACTGCCTGTATGTGACGTATTTCCAGCGGAATGTTACAAAGATTTTCAAAGAACGTTTTTTAAAAAGTTCAAAAATGAAAAAAATATACCTAACAGAGTGCCAATAATTAGTTCATACTTCTTAAACTAGTTGTAGCATTGATTTATTGGCAAAAGTGCAACAGCTTTCATATTGACCGATCGAGAGTGAAAATTTCATCTGCTTACAATACAACTTCGAGCACTTAAATTGTAGGTAGTTAGTTCCTGCTTCAGTTGTTTTTATTTTGTTATTGTTTGATTCACAAATAAATTTAACTCTACTAATTTCTTGGTTAAGGCTAACGCGATTGTTCTAACAGTTAACACCGTCTCTAAATTGTTCAATTGTTAAAGTTTAAGTAAATTAAATAGTTGAGAATTAAGTAGGTACTTGTGACGTTTTTAAAAGTACTGATTTCTATGTACTTATACTTGTATAGGAATTTACTACAAATTCTGCATAAAAAAAGTTTTGTATCACTAAATGCTACTATTTATTTACTTGTAGTAGTGGTCGCCTACTGGTCGAAATTCGACCATAATAAAAAATTCTTTGACATTTCTTCGGACTTCTTGTTTAACATTGACAACCAGAATGTAAACAATGAACGATGTATGTGTGTGTCAAATGAGTGTGTCAAATGCATGGTAGTGTGTGTAATGTTTTATTTATTGATTTAATGTACTTT
>DWGJ01000551.1:0-28575 GCA_018246895.1 Aspitha aspitha aspitha | reverse complement strand
TCTACCTACGCAGTTGATATTTATGGAGACCTTTATACAATATCATGGTGATTTTTATTACTTTTACTGCTTTACGTATTTCTGAAGATCTTTTTATATAATTTTCAAACGTAAATTCAATCAATATCAAGTTATTATAATGTTTTTATTAAAGTTTAATGGTAGGAGAATTTGGTTTGTATAGTTAGTATTATTTTGTACCAATCCTTCATACTATTACATAAATTATGAACAAGAGCAAGAAACACCGTTTTTTATAGATGTCCCAGGACACCTTATCATAAAGGTGTTATGTATTTAAATGATAAAAAGTATTGAAATATTGAATTAGTACACATTGTTCATTAAAGTAATAAACTCGGGACTTAGTTGTACGAGTAGGTACTACTGCGGGTTCCTTGATAGGCACTTTTATAATTACATACAAAATGATGATCAAGCCGCCAAATTTTTTAATAAAATGGTCTTTCTGCTTGCTACTTGAACTGTGTCATATACAAATTTCAATGGGAAAGCACTTTATATTCTTAGCATACACGCGCTGTTTGAGTACATGTAAAATTCCTTAGCATGCAGTTTGCAAAAATTCTAAAATTCTAGAAAATGTTATGTAATTTGTATGTAAACGAATTTCTACGCATATTAAAAAGGAATTAGCGTCTACTTTATTCTTAGGTGTAGCAACTATGTAATATGTATTATATCATATAATAGTTCCTGCTGTATGAAAATTTTGTATTAGGTACTATTTTATATAGAAACTAGCTGTTACCGCGGCTTTGCCCGCCTGGAAATCAATGCGTCACAAACGCGTTCAACCAAACAAACAAACTCTTCAGCTTAATAATATTAGTGTAGAAGTATAAATAATGATTGAAAAGGTTTTGTATGAGTAAAGATTGCATTAATAAAATAATTTGAATTTGAAATATCTGCTACCGTTGAAAATAAAATAAAGTTTTTTGGATCTGCTACATTTACAAAAAAACTGTCAATTGCACATTCATTAAAATATTATTTTAAGAATTACTCTGAAATAATTTTTTTCAGGTACCTACTTAAGTATCTATGTAGAGTTAGTCAAGTGAAAAATCTCCGCATGATACTAATGAACAGAATGATGAATATTTATTACTAAATCCTTCAGCATCCTCATAGAATTACAGGTATTAACCTATTTATGTCTGCTTCGATGGACAAAAAGGCGGAAAATATTACACTACGCTACATTTCCTGAACGCAACGTGCTCCGGATTCGCACAAGTTATTTGAAATTTGATAATGGAATGCTTCGAACGTGAGCTTTTTGTACAAAGGAGAAATGACATCTTAATGCACTTGAACTCTTGAAGTATTTATGTAAGTGAAAACTTAGTAGGTATGGATTTTCTTACATGTACCCATAACACCCAATATAAATATTGTGCAAATATATTTTTGATGCACGATACGCATCATACAGGGCTTTTATTTATATTTGTGCTGCACAGACATGTCTTCAAATTTGATTGAGTGGTATATCACATAATATCGCTCGAACACGGTTGAGTAGACTTAGTGAATATACGAAAAACACGTGTTTCGAAAAGGTGAAAATGCTATGAATACAGATTTGAAGTGGAACGTCTATGTGTACGAGAAACGTGGAGCTTTCATGTTTACGCGTATTTGTTGAGATGTGAAATCGTCGTTTAGCGAGTAAGGGAACCGTTTGAGTGGATCAGTACACAAGCTACGAGTTTTGAGTAGAATGTTAAGTATTGAATTGGAAAAAAGCGTATGCTCTCAGTGTTTTCCCCGTTGATTATATTTATTTTTCTATTTTCTCAAATCTTAACATTATTTCACACAGTGCAAAACACGTTTTTGGTTTATTTTATAGTTAGTTAACTGATTTTACAGTAGTATAAAGAGATTCTAGCAATACCCTCAATGTGGTTAAAGTGTTCGCATTTTTTCTTAATTTTTAGAATTCAGAATTTTGAACGTTAGAAAGCGAAAAGCAAGCGTAAAATAACGAATTTATGTTACATATATGCATTGGGCAACTAGTTATAAATAAATGGAATTCACATCAAAATAATTCACATAACAGGTAGATATTAAACATTATAATGATTATATGTATATAGAACATGTAAAAATTATAACGAAATATTAATAGTAAGGCGTTTTTTGTATCATATACATTAAATACTTACGTTTAAAGTGATTTTAAAACTTTATTTGGCCATTTTATTATTTGATTTCATGAATGATATAAGAATATTTTAAGCCTAATGTAATTCACCGTCATGAAATTATCTTTGATGTTCCTCGCGATCAGAATCGTACGGCTCAAGAGAATCTTTGATGTAGTACTTAATTTCGTCTCAGTTGCCACTTAATGATAAATTAAAAAACTAAACGGAAGCCGGTAAAAATTATTCAATTATCAGTTTTCTTATGTTGTTCATTTAAAAATAGCCGCACCGTTTACTTGGATTTCAGTTATGAATACAGTTAACCAAAGTGAATCTAAGCAAATTTATCCACGTTAACATCCTCAGTTGTTCTTTACATGTATGTATGTACATTTACATTTATTACATTACACACGACTACATAGAAAAAGCAACAATAACATTTTAGTGTTCTCTAACATAAGCTGGAGTTGTCTAGAGCTTAGATAGCCTACCTAGACATAAAATCGCTTTATAACAACGAGATTACAAGAGACTGAGATTGAGATTGAGTGACCTATGAACTACTCAGCCCCGTCAGATAATCCGGTTAGACCTTTCCTACAAAACGTATAAATGCATCATCTTTAAATCAGAAAGCGACTTAATTGTTCTAATAAAGTAAAAGGTAAATATGTTTCATTGTATAAGTATAATAAGTAACCTTGTATACTTGAATGATAGATACTATATACTTATACGAAACATAATAATATCTAAAAATAAATTCCTTCTAATAAAAGTTTTTTGCTTTATTCCTATAGCTATAACTTTTACTTTTGAAAGTTATTTAAGTAGTATTAGTAATATTCGCCTTAAAATCAGTACCTATTTAAATGCTCGTTTTCGATACCTTTAATGTATCGAGAATATCTTGGTTCCAAGACATTTGATTTAATCTCTACAGCTCTTTGGGTGCAATATGGTAAAAATTGACATCCCTTGTAACGGCGACGTGACGCGCCACTCGTCGCGCAGTGTTCCTCCTGAGCGCAAAAAGAGGACTTCGCAGTGCCGCTTCGTTACGACGAATGTGTGAGGCAGCCAAGGTCAAACAAGGAGTAACTTTAATAGATACTCTAATAGAGGGGCTTTGGCAAGACGCTAAATACTTTACCCGCAATATAATTTGGACCATAGTGCGATTTCGACTGGCTTTTCCGACCTTATGACAATAGTATTAGGACCGTAATAAAAGCGTTACTCCGAGTAAGGCAGACGAACGTTCAGCAGTGAATCTTTAGTCTCATGGATAAGTACCTAAAACACGGAAAAGGATGTAGGAATAGAAAATAATAATTTCTTATTACATCAACAACTAAAGGGCAAAGTCGGAGCCGTGGTCGCCTAATTCGTAACTAAATCTGCTTTTGCAGTAGAAGTTTTATATTGCGTTGTTAGAATAAGCTTTGACTTAAGGATTTAGGTGCAAAGCTTACTTTGTTTTGATGTTACTTTTGATTAGGAATTTCACGTATTTATTGATACAAAGAGTTGATCACAATATCCTTAGTCAATTTGTGTAATCCTATCGGAGTTAACATTAAAGCGGAAGATGCGAATAAATTATCTTAATTTTATATTCGAATATGACCTACATATTTAGTATTAAGACAAAAGGGCTAATAAAGGGAAAGTATCTTTATACTGTGGATTGGTATTTAAACTATGTATATAGGTATGCAGTTTAAATGTAATGGTAGCAATTTTCAAAAACGGTAACGAAAATAAACTTAGTTTGACACGGATCCAGTTGTTGTTCTGTAAATCTAAGAGTATGTACATACATTGTATACGTAGTGGCTTGGACTCCAACATTTTATTGGAAAGTCGAACAACAAACGGTGAACATTTTGCTCTAAACTTTACAGTTGGACAGTTCTAACGGATTAATTATTACTCAGTTTTCAGACCTTTGTGCCGAGCGTGCTGGAATCGCTTGGATGAAGGAGTAACTCACCTTATGTAATATCGTAGATACGAGTGGAGCTATCCCGAATGCATCGGACATAACATAGTGGTAAATAAACATGTATATACATGTGCTAGATCTTTTATAACATGTCCATTAAGATTTAAATCTTGTATACAATCAGTATCAATTGTATTCTAGGAAGATATCAATTAAATGCATTATCAATATGACAAATTAAACAACAATGGTTATAATCACTTTTAATATCTCAATAAGTAAATAATTTAATAATTATTGATTGATCGATTTCTAATTTCGGTCCTGGATTTACCTTTAGGAGAGTCTTTGAATAAACCTAAACCTACTACTCTTAAATTCATCTTTATTCTTGTATGAAATAAAAAATCATATCAGTTAAATTTGTAATTGTTCTGAGCTTGAATAGAACAATATCACCTTTAATTTAGCAGGTCCATTGTGTTCCTCGCAGTTTCAATATTCGTCCTTTCAATTTGGCTATACAAAGCTGTAAGCACAGATGGTAAATATGTAGAGCTTTTAGAAACAGCTTAATAAAGTTCATAGGTATGCATACCAATATATACGAGTATTTCGGCTACGTAAGACTTAACACTTGTGTCTTGCACAGGTTTTACTGTACAGGGTAAATTGTGATAGTTTTAGAATATAGTAAATTGTTTTGAAATCTTAGCACAGAATAATTACTAGGCATTTTACAATGAAAAAAACGTTTTTGCTATACATTGGAGTAACCTATAGTAAAGTAAATCCCATATGATAAGACGAGATGACAAATATTATAACAATTTATTGGAGTCCTTCTTCACCTTACTAGTCCATACATGAGGATGATATACGATATGATATATGTTTATGTTTGAAACGTGCCTCTTGTATAAAATACATATATGGTTTCCTCCAATCGAGAATAGGGTTAAAAAATCACAAGAAAATAGTTTTAAAATAAAAAACAATAACTAAAAAATATTGATGTTTGTCAGGCACCCGTTTTTGACCACTACAAGGGAAGATTTGTGCAACTAAGGAGAGATTGCTGTAATAATAATATTTACATAACAGTGAGCATTAGCATTAGCGTAAATTAGTTTTAACTATTATGCTTATTGTTACGTAAACATAACAATGAGCACATTTACAGTTTTATGGCATTTTGAACATTGTAGTCGTGATATAAACTGATTTACAAAACGTGTTTATGAAACCTACCTACAACAGTAAACTGCAATGCTCTTTTAATTAAAACTCTCAAGTACCTACGTAATGTTACGCTTCGCTGTGTATGCTTTTCGTACATAATTTAATGCCATTTACATTCAAACACGTTAGTACCTACCTACTGTTTTGCAATTGCAAATCTTATTTTAAATTGTGTTAGTGTATGTATAAGTTAAAGAAGGTTCTTGCTATAAATTATAATGCAAATGAAAATAATTCTAATAGAAGTTGCAATTAATGAATGCCTCGACAAATTGTAATTAGATTTATCTGACACAATTTTGTTATTAAGAGCTTACCTGTTTTAACCAATTTAAATGTGACTTGTTGTTGGTTTCTTAGTTGCTCGTTATGAGTTGGATGCGTCAGCTCACGTAGAGCCATCTCCACTGAGGATTGTGGCATCATGATGCTTCGTGGTGGAGTTGGCTCTTTTGGTTTACTGAAGCTAAAGCGGAAGAAACTGACTTTCTTCGGCTTGGAGTTAGATCCTGTGAAATCAGAAGAAACGAGTTTATAATATTTATAATTATTCTTAAACGTAAATATAAACATAATACCATAAAACTAAAAAAAATTACAACATTATTTTTAAAACACATGCCTCACAGTTCAACCAAGCGCTGGGTTATATAAATGCGTAAATTCCATGCGTACAAATCGTGATTATCACGAGTTAAGGGTTGGTTAGTTAGTGAAAAGGCGCATACAACCCAAAACCAAACTTTCGTTCAAAAACCTTCAAATGACGAACGCTGAGTCGTTGGCGTTGAAAGTGAGGAGGTCCGGATGGAAGGTGCAGGAGACGGACTAGCGGCAGGTTCGGAATGAGGACGAGGAGGAAGGGAACTAATAGAGGATGTAGCAGTGGAAGGGAAGTGCGGCGCCGTAACATCTAATCGACGATCTGGCTCCGGTGTGGTCACGCGAATGTTCGCTCCAAACTGCGGCGTGCTTGCCACTTCAAAAAGAGCGTCGAAATCTCGGTCAAAAATGTTCTTCCGCGAAAATGCTGGAGTTGGGAGGGGCGCAGGTAACTCGAATTCATCAGGTGCAGGGGTCCTAATTATTTTGCCGAACTCGTTGTCCTCATGGCGGCCGAGCTTTTTGAGTAGCTTTGTTTTGGTGCGCTCGCGCAGCTTGGCCGGACGCTCGAGTGAGGGCGTCGGCGAGGCCGGCGCGCGCTCGGCGGGCTCCGGGGGCGCCGTTTTGGGGACTGAGATGGCGCGGGGCGGGGTAGGGGTCGGGGACGGGGAGCGCGCGCTCAACGGCGCGGACGGCGGCGGACCGATGATTATATCAAGGGTAGGCCGCTGCCGAGGCCGAGGCAGCGATTGCGAGTTGTATGTCAGGGAAACTACTTCGTCTGCAGGATATATTACGTACATCCCTGGCGAGACCGCATCGCGCCGGCCCCTCGCGCCCTCCGAAGAGGTTCACGCGCGTCTCAAGCTCACTACTTTTTAATATACGTTTCTACAATCGCCTTTATGTTATACTATGAATCTTCTGTTCTAAAACACTTTCTGCTCTCTCGACTGTGGAATGTTTTTTGTCGTAATGTTGACTTTTTTTGAGACGTGGAAGGACTGAGGAATGTTTTATAGGAGAGATTTTGAGCCATGTAATTGAGGGTTAGGGATTACTTTCTTCGTTTAACGTCAGCCTCGTTAACGTGTCTTCAACCTATGTAAAAAATAAAATAAACCATTTAAATATATAGTTTACCTGATGATTTCAAAGTTTACAAAACATTATCTAGCGATACATTAGGGTGTATGTGCACTGTTTTCCCATGAAAGTTACCTTTATTTTATATGGATATATTTTTATGTTTAAAAATGTTACGGAATAATGCAACATTCATATTATTATTAAAAATTAGGAACCGTTGACTGGCCTCTTGGTCCAATGATAAGACTACTAAATTGGGTGATAAGTTGCGTGTTCAATTCAGGTATCGGACAAGCATTGGTGTGAGGCGCACATTTGTTTATTCTACGTCCGGGTGTAGTATTTATATTTTATCATCAGATAGCCGAGTGTAGAATTGCCCCAATTATTTAGGTATATGTAAAACAGAATCACGAAATGCCTTAAAGAGAGTGACTTTTAGTAAAATTCTCCTTCTTGGACCGTCACTGAGCTATATGAAATAGAATAATGAAAGAAATACATCTAGACACTAGAAGTTATATCATATTCTTCACCTAGAAAGAGGAAACCTAAAGAGCAATCTTAGCTTAGATGAAATTACGTATTAGAAAATTTATTCACAGTCAATTAGTGCGCCAAATATTTTTAAGTGGGGTGTTACTTATTAAATTCATACTTTTTAATTGGTTCCTAGCACTGTTAAAACTTTTCCATCATTTATATGTTTCCTTTAAATTGTTGTCAATAAAATGTTCGTAAATCCTGTGCCAATTAACAGTTAAAATAAAGATTACAGCCCGTATGTACGAGCGCTTTAGGAGCCGAGGCGTAAAGCGCTTCAAGATAAACGGGTCAAGTGTCACCACAAAAGCTGAGGGCAAATCCTTGAGAAGTGGGAGCGTCATTGAAAATTTCTACTACGTTGCGCCTCTATACAAATTAATTTTGCAAGAATCTTATTCCTTTAAAGTAATATGACCTAAATTTTCAGAAAAACGAACTTTCTAACTGTTCAATTTTTTTTCTCATTTCCAAAATTTTCTTCTGTTAATACATTCCCGTTCTGCGCCGTGTATATGTATAATTCTTAAATTCGTAATCTACAATGAAGTAGGTAGAATGTGACATTCGCAACGCTGAACGTTTTTCAAAGCCAAGTCAGACAATTGATGAGTTTTCTTTCTAATTTTCTCAATTCCAAAGTTAGAAGAGCGTGTCACATTATCTAAAATCTTGCTCGGAAACCCCTTCCCCTTGAGTAATTTACATATGTATTGGGTTTAAGACAGCTTATCAACATAATGTGCGAAACACGTGTAAAACTCTGCCGTATATCTCTGAATAAGAATAGATTTAACACCAGTACACAACGTATAAAGTTGTGAAATTTAGATAAATTTTAAGGAACTTTAACGTCGACGTGCTTGTAAGACCTTTATTGAATAGATAAGTAATAAACTTCATATCATTTCTGACGACAGTTCTCTTACATACATAAGTCCCGTTTCTGAAAAATTGGGACAAAGAGGTGATTCGATACAGACTCATATATGAGGATATATCTCCTGATCTGTCAAAGTCATTTGACAGAATTTACCACCACCTACCAATAACAATTATAGAAGAAACCAAAACGTAATATCCGATGTACGGCAATGTTAACGTCAGGTTGCCACTTGAAGTCAAAGACCGGTCGCAACTCAAGTTGAAGGATGCCTCACGTTCCGCCACTGCCTCAGGACCAAGTGCACTTTTTTATTGAAGTATCTTGAAACAGCTTCCTATTATTTCTTTAGGACCAATTGTAATTATCCAAGTGACTTAACTAACTGTATGATTTATAAATAACAGAATAGATTAGAACCTAATTTGTAGTTTCAAAATAACACAAGTCTCGATTACCTACACCTCGTGCAATTTGAGAACGATGAATATTTTGGTATGTAAATAACATAGACGAATTCTAAGTAAATCGTTGGCCTGCTTCGAACAACGCTGGTGAATTTGCTACTAGCGATCACACATTCAAATACAGATCGCACATGTTGTCACTTGCTTTGCAGATCGTGTCAAATCTATAATCAGCTACTATATGTATATTCTATAAAATTGTTATGTCAGAGTTTTCTACAACCAGTTGCTTAAAATACATTTAAACAGTACGCTCACATGGTGTTCACGATTCTGTTGCTTATATGTGTCGTAAGGTTGGGTTAGACAAAAGCTCGTGCTTGAGGAGAATACCATTATAAATTACAATTTTATAATTGAGTTAACTTATCCATGGGAATTTCACAATAACCGATTATCCTCGTAACGCAATTAATTTGTAATGTAATTTTATATCCATGTTCCTACGTGCAATGTCGATTTAAGATCAAAAAACTTTTAATTGCTGAGTTTCGAAATTGTATATATATATGTATATCTTTAATGAAATCCACTTTTGATACTCTTCATTATTTTGAACAAAAGATTGTTTGATAAAGGGATTTGCGGGGTTATCCCTTTCGTATCATAAAATATTTTTCCCTTAACATAAATCTGTTTGCAGAGTTTACACCGAGTGGGCTTTAACGAAAATAGAAATAGGGTGAAAATATATTGGACTAACAAAACACTACATAGTAATAATAATGACACAAAAAATACATCTTAACTAATATAACGAAAATAATTTATAGACTTAATGCATGTCGGGGACGATAAGCCACTTTATAACATTCATGTCGAATTAATCGTGTCTATAAAACATTGTCAGTGATCTATTTTTATCTATAATCTAAAGCTGTTTTGCCGAAACACGTCTTTCTGAGATTTACATGTCATTTTGTACATTTAAATTAAAATTACAAATTCTCTGGCCGCAATTACATATAATTGTCGTTCAATCCTAATGCCTAAAATACTTAATGGAAGATAAAATCACTCAACGTTTTAAACTATACATATGTATATATTGTGATTCTAAATTAAGGGTTGTGTTAGTTGAGAAAAAAAGACACTACTTTTGAAAAAACTCTTAATACAAGCAGATATTTGGCATTCAACCTGTATTTACAATCACAAAACGTTACTAACAAACCTCTTAAGTCGTAAAGACCTCGTAAATGTTTCACAAAATTTTTTCATACACTCGGACCTATTTAACTTATATGAAACGATTTGCGAAGAAATAGCCTTTTTATTTGTTTTATGTTTTCAAATGTAAGCGAGTGCATCCAATCGTAAAATAGTCTCTGCTTTAAATTCTACGACGACGAGGGGCGAATGTTGGCAATGTTTGACTTCTCGAGTCTCGTAATAGAGGAGTAATGGCCGACGAATGCTTGTGTCGTGCTCATTTTATTCCGATGGCTACGACTATGTTTTATTAAACTGATGTAAACCGCTCATGAGAACCCGTAGTTGTCTACAAGCGTGCTACATCGTAGGCTGCAATGAACAACTTCTATTGGATATACTATACTAGAGGGAAATAGGGATAATTTCTCCACCGGAAGTAAAAGTGAAAGAATATACATGTATATATTGATGAATGATTGCGAATGCTATGTCTTTAATTCCAAACATTAGCTGGGTTATATCATCTAAGTTTCAGATACACTTTTGAACAAATACTTCTAATTGTAAGTTCGAAAGTTAAGAATTATAACATACACGAGTGTTGCGTTGCTTGCGAGGCCACGTTAAGCAATTTGCCACTGTTGTTAGATGTAGACAACAATATGTAAGGTTTGCTGGAGGATTTTAGCGTGCTTACACCACAGGCGGGTAAGGTACACACATAATAAATCTTTTCTCCACCAATCCACTCTATGGAATAGTCTAGCCATCCCTCAATTTTCATCATGCGTAATAGTTACATCTCGTGTAAAGGAAATAAAAATACGCTATTTTGACTAAAACAATTGATTTTCTTACCTATATAGTACGTCCTAGGTTAAAAATATTCATTAATGTTTTTCGGCCTTTATTCAAAATGATTGGCATAATTTTTTACTTTATCGATATTTTCATTTATCACTTTATCTTTCTCAATAACTTTACATATACATTAGTGAGTTAAAATTTAATAGGTAGGTCTTACCTGACATTTTCCAAGAAGCAAATTATCTAACTTGGCTCGTTGGCGAGTATCGGGGCATCTCAACTACCTATGTACTTAAAGTACGTCACTTAGCTACAGTGTCGTTTCACATCTTGGTGCGACGAACGTTGGCCTAATTCAGTGCTCGTGATGGCTTAGTTGTTAACGGTTAGTTCCTGAGGTCATTTATAGTTAAGTTTATAGCTACTCGTCTATTATATGTAACATGCACCTTGCTATATAAAGTTAAAGGTACTTAGCGTTTTGCAATCATAAATTTGGGTAATGATTAATTCATGGAATGAATCACCATTTTGTTCACAACTTTATATACATATATGTCTTTTTATCTATTTCATTGTATTACCTACATAGTTCTTCTGTTCTCCAGCGGAAACTAAGATGTGTTTTCGTATTTATCAATTCGACAAGCAAATATAACTAATATGATTGCTATCGGTATTAATTTTCTTATTAATATAAATGGAAAGTCTTATATAACCCATGTTTAAACTTAAATTCTATAATGTAAATTATTAAGTTTTTTATAAACATCAATTTTAGCTACACATACATATTTATCCGATTTGTTCAGTTAAATACCAGGGGCTAATATCCAATTATATCCACAAAAGGATTACAAAAAGACATCACTGGGCTGTGTATTGAATAAAGAGGGCACAGGCACAAAAACAGAAATGGATGAATGTATTAATACGTACCTAATGCACACGTACATATATACTTCTATGGCGTATACATAAAACTTCATTTCATATTTTAAAGCGCAGTTGTCAAGCCGCGCATTGAAAGAATGAGGTTCGTGTGGTTCGGCCGTTCGCCGTTGTCTACTATGTACTCGTATATTACCCCTGCTAACTATAAATTGCAACTTGTGTTGTAAAGCATAATTTTATATTATCGGATTACTGTTATATCCGAAAAATTAGTATAAGGCTTCAAATAAACCATTGGTAATAACACCCTGAACAATTTTAATAGCGCGTGCTCCATTTATCAACTAAGTATACGAGTATGGCGCTCTGAATATTCATGGAATTCGCACCAAACAATTTCCACAAACAAGTGCTATTGATCGTATTACTGAGTATAATATGGTAAGTGCTCTAGTATTCTTAGCATTACAACATAACTTACGAGTATTATACATACAGATCTTGGTCTGATTGTTCAGTTCAAATTAAAATAATTACATAGTGTAATATCCGTATGTTGTTCCACCATTTTATTGGGCCACTGTTGGCCGGGTCTCCTCTCATATTGAGAAGGATTTCAGCCATAATCTACCACGCTGGCCAAGTGCGGCTTGGTAGATTTCACACATCTCAGAAAATATTATATACTTTATAACATCGCTAAGGTATGCACGTTTTCTCACGATGTTTTCCTTCACCGTTATAGCAAGTGATATTTAAAGTTTATTTATAAAACGCCCTTAACAAATCTGGATGCGCGCCCGGATCGAACCCAGACCTCCCGAATGGGAGGCTGAATTTCAGACCACTAGGCTATCACTGCTTGTGTATACCAGATATGAATTGAGTTTATTTACTCTCAATAATCGAATTGAAGACCGGCCGAGGTCAGCTCTACATTTGTGCGGTAGTGTGCAATAGCACTCGAATAGCACCACGTTCTCGACATTACTCTCGATATCTAAAGTGGAAATGAGTATGCCCTCTATTTCGATCACTTAATAATTTATAAAAATGTCATTAAGTTGTATTGGTCGAATGACCTTGTGGTCGAATGCTAACTGCAAAACCGGAGGTCGTAGGTTCAATTCCCAGCCAGGACAAACATTTGTGTGATGAGCACATTTGTTTGTTGTGTCTGGGCGTAATAAAAATATCTATATAGATACTAGATCGTAGGTATATTCCTACTAGCTAAGTTAAATTAGTTGAAAATATATCTGCTACTTTAATATAATTAAAGTTGCATGCAGGTTACATGGCAGCTGACATATACCTGAGATATCTGCAGAGCATACAAATATATACCTTAATTCAAACAGGTAGAGTTCCGTTTGCAATCAGTAGCGCACGCGTTGCTACCCTCACGGTTGCATTAGAATGAGTCCTGTCTTAGTATCTGTTTTTCTGAAGAATCCTTTAAACTAGATTTAGAAATAGGTATAGGGTCTCTAGTACCATAATATCATGACAGGAGTCTTAAAATTATATTTATTATATGTATACATTTACATATTTATACCTGAAATATATTGAAGTTTATATAATTTAAGTTGACTGGTTGTGAATGCCAATAAGTATTAAGTATACATCCTACGAGCATTAACTATTACATTAATGCGTTAATAAGTAAAAATACGTCATTAAATTGATCATACTCTGTTATCGTTTAATATTACTATTATTATTGTACCATCACGCGAGGTTACTAACGGGATAAGAAGAAAGCATCGAGTTCCAAGTATCCAAATACCTTACGAACCTGAGACCCTTCTTCCACAATCACTGTCTTCCTACATACATACTCTTCATTCTTCCAATTACGTGCTCTCTATAAAATCATCTCTAATTTATTGAAATAAAATAGAATACTTGCATCTTTGCAAATAGATTTTTATAACAAAAGATATGATTGCATCACAATTTTTTTGACATAAAGTATTCACATACATAAGGTTTGTATAAGTAATTATAAAAACATTTATATAGAAACTGCAATCGACAATGCTGTGACCAGCAATATTCATGTTATAAGGCAAATATTCTTTCTGCCTAAATTACTTGCACAAAGTTTAGATCAGCCCCTTTATTTGCTTTTAATGTATTGTGTACAAATTCAATAAGCAAGCTTCGATGACAAAGCCAATCCAACAATGTAATGTTAATATCACAGTGGGAAAATCTATCCGACGACTGTGGTGTAATTTGCGAAAGCAACCAGAAATCGAGGATCATGAACGCGAATACCACTACAAAAGCTGTCTTTGGACAATTGTAGTAGGTATTTCTAATTTTCTATAGGCATAACTGCGTTTGAATTCACGGTGTACAATTGTCAAATACGAAATTTGCAACCATAATATCTAATAATATTTCAATAAGCACGTACTATTTATTTTAAAAGGGTGGAAGTTTGAATTTTCGCTACGTTACATCAATGTGCATTAAGATTTTATTCTTGTGACACCGGTTTCTGCGAAAAAGAGATTGGATATACATATGTACAAATGTGCGACTAATGCCTCGGTCGAAAATTTAGACAGAACTTAGCAGTGTTCTAACGACATAAATACGGCCCGCTACTACTCATCACTCTTCAGATTACAGAGACGCACTTGAAAATTTGACACTACACCTTACAAATTTAGATGTTCTTAGGAACGACTGTGCGTGATGTTACTTAACCTCATGAATCGTTTGTAACGTAGGTACTACTGCGGTAGGCTTGCGAGCATCTCATGTCTATAATAACATCATATACTTGGAACTGATTGCGTAAGTAGATATTTAATCGGCACAAAGTCAAAATAGGAATTTACAATTATAATTTTACAGGTACGCGCAAGGTGGACGAATGATTTTTAGCTGTCCCACAATTAAGACGTTGTACCTGCGACTGTAGTAGCACGTTAATTGAAAAAAATTTAACAACAATCGAAAATTACGTCACATTCAATTTTTTATGTCTTGTCCGTCGGGTATGTTTCTTAGCTACAATAAAATATTTTTCAATATGTGAAAAATGTAGAGTAAAATTATATTGATTACCTTACGAAACGTGTTTATTTTCAGCCGTTGAAAGATAATTAACAATCAGTCAGTGCCTCGCAGAATTTCGGTCCTACATTATCGTGTCTCTTGTCTCGTATAACATCTCTTAAAATAAGTTTCATTTTCCGGCTCACGTGGATAATGTGTTCGTCACACCTGTTTATGTAAATACGGCATCTTATGTATTCAGGATATAACTGCTATACGAGTATGTTTGGATCAGCACACCTGCAAACGTGTTTATCTATATGTTTAATACGCAATTAGGTCGCCGGGTCGTAGGTACGTATTTTTGATTGGGTCGTATCGCGATAATTCATATATATATGCCTCTTTTCGTATTACAAATTAGATTCGTTTCATCGCGATGGGTGCAGTGGAATGCAGTTGAGAGTCGTTATAGTGAGAAAGGATTTTCCCAAATAAATTGTATGGGTGTTGGAAATTACTCGAAAATACAATAAGGATTGTAAATGGATTGTGTTTATTTGTATTTGACTACGTCGGGCGGTCTTAGTATTTATTATAGGTAAAAAATTTTACGACCTTAAATGGTCCGGTTTCATTTTGATTAAACAAAAGGCTGTTTACTTCACCCTTAATGAAGACCGGTTCAACGCTGATGTTCGACTAGAATGAAACTCAATATTTTCAAACGAGGTAGTGTTTCAGAATTCTTTATGTTGAAATAATAAACACATTTCCGTATTCGTAATTATATAACATCATGGTTACTAAATGTGGCTCGTTCAATGTTGTTATACACGTGTACGAGTGTCTTTGATGTTTGTTAGGTCATTAAGTCGATATACAATACAAGGTAAAATTGAAGGATATTCACTGTGACGGAGCTTCTAATACCTAGAAGTTGAAAATGTTTATTAAAATTCCAACATGATTTTTAATACGCGCTTAAAAATGACTCCGTTCTTCAAGTCAACAACAGAATTATAAAAATCACTCTTCATTCGTTATTATGCTAAAACTTTTTTCATGTTGAATAAATTGTGTTTGTTACGTGAGGCCATTGTCTATTTAAACGAGAGGAAATATGATAATCGTCCGGCGAGGCAGCGCCTGCGAGCACGATCGATAGTACCTCTCACGTATATTGCAGTGCAAAACTCTATTTTTATCATTCGGTAACTTACGATTGAACATCGTTTCTCTATGTCTCATTTTACACGTATTTAAGACTGTACATGTGTATACGTTACATCAAAAGGTCTACGTAAACTCTTGTATTCGAGACATTCTGTAAGTGTTTTGTAAGCAGTCTCTGCGGACGTATTTCAGTTACGCTTTAATCTAGGATAGAAGCCTTTTTGTACCTTATATTGCTTTGATAGTATTAAAAGAGGCCAAGCAATGTGACCTTTTTTGCTATAATCTAAGCGTTTGCATTTGATTTTTATGAGTTACAACATTTAAAAATATCAAA
The DNA here is from genome assembly GCA_018246895.1 of Aspitha aspitha aspitha. NCBI lineage: Eukaryota > Metazoa > Arthropoda > Insecta > Lepidoptera > Hesperiidae > Aspitha > Aspitha aspitha. The sequence goes on along the minus strand of DWGJ01000551.1, from coordinate 12,227 downwards.
GCATTGTTAGACTACGTGAGCCAACTTAAAAAACCGTAATTTATCCATATTAAATCGACGTATCGTAAATCGTATGGGTACGAGATTAGCTGGTTATAAAACAGATACCGTTTAATATTTGGGCAAAAATATGTATTGAATATATAATATTTAAATATGTGATATGTATTGAATATGTTTGAATAAAAAATTACTGTTACTCTTAGACTCGCTCTTAATACGGTAGGAAAATGGTTTTTATACCTTTTTAAGCAACTATAGACTTAGGTTTGGCCGCCATGTCACTTGATGTTAAGTGAAGTTTATCCTAGGATGAATCTCGCTTGCTTAGAATGTACCTTTTCTAATGAACAATTTCAAATTGTACGTATGAGAAGAAATAGACGACGGCAAGGAGTTTAACTCGTTGGCAGTCGGTTAAAGAAATTAGCGGAGCGCTCCATCAGGCTCAGAGGATTGTCTAGGTACTAGATAGCGATGTATACTTGCTCTATTTCTAGAATTCAGTTGAAGAGCTTCCTATGCACATTCTCCATAATATCACCGATAGCCTACTGTATATTCTAATGTATATTCTGAAGGACCTAAAACAAGATTGAATTGACCAAAAAATGTTGCATGTAAGACGTCACGTAAACTTAAAAAAACAGTAAGTGAATTGGTCAATGTATGTACTCATGCCTAATATTGAAATAATCAATTACGACATAAATATGTTTTATAATCTTAAAGTCCTTAATTCCCTTTAAACATTCTTCAAAACCTGTTGTTTATAAATGCATAAATATAAAATATTTGTATTTATATCGCCCTCTCTGCTATGTGAACTTTTTATTAAATATTTATCAAATTGAAGCAATCCATATACTTAGGTACATATTTGCAGAGTCGGATGTGTCGTTCACAAGATCGTGCAAGACAGTTGCATTAAGATATGAACGATCCAACTTATCGAACCTACAGGAACGGCTGCGCAGTTAGAAATTAATGATTGAAGTCATATAGAATTTCACTCCTATCTGATATTGGTTACAAATTTCTATAGAATACACAAATATTAATGTCCATCTCACTAAAACAGCTTTCCAAAAAGTAGCAAAATTATAGCAAGTTTCTTCAATAATTTAAAAGGTATTTCCCCTGGAGTACGTACTAATCATAAAATATTATAGAAGCTCACATTTTATCTCATGAGAGTAGACAATTGATAGAGTCGGGGCGCCGGAGAGAGCCCACATTTATTCCAAAAACTCGACAATACAGTTAATCCATGGGGACTTCGAGCCATCTGTCAAATTTTGTGTGTCTAACCCGTTTTGAGGTAAATGATGCAACATCATTTCGTATAAAAGTAATAGATATTCCTATAGTATATTGTAAGTAATAGGTTCTAAATTTGTTTTCTCTGCCGCCCACTTTGAGAATCAATTAGGTTCTAGCGCCCCCCGTGATTACTTTAATATATATATAACTAATCATTGCATCGCCTTCTCTCCTCCTAATCACTTAATCGTCCCCCAATTTCCTCTAGCCAGAGCCTTTACCGTGCCCTGAGAACCTCCAGTGCCCACAAAGGGGGCGTTATAGCCCACTTTGAGAAAGGCAAATCTAAACTAAAAAGACGGTTTCACGTTTAGGCTCTTAGCGCTGAAATTAAATCTTCATCTATAACAAAGCACGCGTTACATTTAACGTTTCATAGCATAATGTACATAGATTGTACAGTAATATCTATTGTTTTTTCATTTTATGAGCAGAAAACAAAACTTCTTGTGTCTATGTCAGAGAAAAATTGGAATAAAAAATCTTAGTGCTGACAAAATATACATAAATTGATAACGGTGTTTGAATATTTATATCTCGCTTTGAAGTTTATGCTTTTTTTCTCTTACTGCTACTTCAACCTATACTACTTCAATGGAAAATTAATGGCGCTATTATGGTAGAGGTGACGACAAAGCTTGCGATGTTTTCTTTATTAGGCACTTATATAATTTATTGACGGCTTCAACTTTTCCCTTTGGACAGTTATTAAGGAGGTACTATAACACTGTGGCTCCCGTTATAAAAGCGATATAACCAAGGGTACCGTTGTAACAGGTGGATCAAATATGAGGGTCGTTAGACTTAAGTATCGTTTGCTACGCTGACGACGATGATTCTAACCACAGGGAGATGTTCCAGATGAAATAAAAGTTTGCCAGCTCTCACGTAGCATATGTCATAATCAGTCGTCACTGTATTGAACGGGTTGAACTGATTCAGTGATTCATGAGAACAGTTGAGCAGTATCAGAAAAAGGCTGTTATAATTCAGAAATTAAATGATCGAAATTATTTTATGATTTTAGACCAATGGTCATATGTACATATGTGACTTCGGTGACATAGAATACATACATACATATATAGGTAACTAGCGGCCCGCCACGGCTTCGCACGGGTATAAAATATATAGCCTATGTCAGTCATTGAAAAAATGACTAAAAACGATCCAGTAGTTTTGATTTATTCATTTCTGCCCGTGGCCCGCACGCGTTAAATTTTGAGTAAAACAATTCCCTTTTCCCTATACCATGATTATTTTACATATAAACCTTCCTCTCCAATCACTCTATCTATTAAAAAACACCGCATCCGTTGCGTAGTTTTAAAGATTTAAGCATATATAGGGATATAGGAACAGAGAAAGCGACTTTGTTTTATATTATGTAGTGATGCGAAAATTATTTAACGTTAGTATCATAAGTAATGCTAACTGGAGCCTTTGATGTGAGTTTACAGAATCCTTGCTTTATGCCAGTTACACAGCCAACTATCTTTTGAAAAAAGACATGGTTCCCTAAAGGACGTTATCTCATCTCTCCTGCAATTCTATCAATAGATTGTCAAGGACCGATCGGAAGGGAATTGAGTCATCTATCAATTTTAACTCGTTCGCCTCGCTTGGGGTGAAACTTTCTAGAGATAAAGATTTCGTTTTGAAAGTTATAAATTGGGAAACAATAACAGTATCAATTAAAAGCCTCGGATACTGATATTTTTATTTACTTCCATGTTTAATAATAATTGAGGCAATTCCACGCACACCCGCACACACTCAACACAAAAATACGATATAATGCTTATAAACATATTTTTATAATACCCAGCCACAAAACAAATAAATGTGCTCATCACGCAAATGGTCTCGTGACTTCTGGTTTTGCAGCTATCTGTAAAACCAGAGGGTCTATACCCCTTGATAACGTAGCCAGTCATAATAATATTACAATAGCTACATATAAATCCCTCAGAATGAAACTTTTAAATGTATAAAAATCTATGTGAGTAGAATTAATATACCTTAACATGCTAAATTTACAAAAACATCAATCCCAAGTCTCGGTTTCCCAAATCGGAAAATTGTTTGTTGTATTTTCCGTCCCCGTATTTAACCAGAAATAGGTATGAATTAAAGCGCTTCGAGATGTTTTGAAAATAATAATCATTATTATAAACATTAACTTACTCCATACCGCGGTTGTACCTATCCTCCTTTGAACGTTGTATAAATAATACCTACACTTAGATTATTTACGAATTTCCAATAGGAGTTTTGACCCCATTTCTGCGGCCGAGAGTAGTCGTGATCCATTTACGTCTTACTAATGGATCTAGACCTCGGTCCACGTCGCTATCGCTTCGCCACTTGTTTATCAATTTTATTCTTTTAATTTCAAATAGACCCAAAAAACAAGTTTCATCCAAAAATATATAATTCATTAAAATGTTATTTTATGGAACTGCCTTTTTGTTGCAGTTACACCACAATTTTTTTTCGTTTATAAAATAAAGGTTACCATACTCATGTTATTATAGGCCTACGTCTATTTGTCTTACATATTTGTCATCTTCGTACTTCGCATTGCATGCTTCTTTGGCACAAAGAAATGTTTTGCTACTGCTACGGAGTATGGAACCTTTTTGCTAAGCATTTATTTTCAATGAACTGAATTCATATGCCTCTGTAAATGTATTTTTCATTCGGTCAGTTAAAAAGACTTTTGTAACATCTGATTGTTTTATAAGAGAAGCTGTTATATATAAAGCTATAAATGTTACTGTCAGTAATGAGAGATACTAGCTGCCGACTCCTAAGAACACGATCTTAAAAGTCACGGTTCGAATATGGCGCTTGAATGTAGGTCGTGGAATTTTCAATATCCATGCAACTGCTATCGGTGGAAATCAAGTCGCGTACCTAACGTTGAAATGCGTTTTTTTTATTTTACAACTGATGACGTTTGGATTTTTTATAAACATGTTTCATGTGATTAAACTGAAACTAAACTTCAACACTTGTTAATTGTATATGTATTTATAGTATTATATATATGTTATAGTATACTAGTATATTTTAATGTAAAACGAAGATGCATCTATAAGGACTCTATAGGGGTACGTAAAAACGCATCGTTATAAACGTAATCGTGAACACAAAACAAACATGAATATTTAACTGGAGCGTGAACCTCGCTGGTTATACGTCCCAAAAGTAGGTTAAACACAAATAGGCTTGCATGGAGACAAATGACCACGTATGTGGTTCTGTGGTACTCTCAAAACGTATTATGCCTATATGCAATGGCGCAGCGACGCTAGCATTGGATACCAATGACCGGTGGGAAATAAATTGCATCTGGCAATATCCCATTAGTCCGGTCGGTGCTTTTCTTTTTGATTCCATCTGAACAGACCAGTTTTTGATTGCTTGTACACCCATGTAATACAACATTAAATGATATAATTCGTGTATTATTGCTATGTAGTACATTTATTTTGATTGAGACGAATGGTTCACGTGTCTAATATTTAGAAATGTATTTATGTAGGTTATCAACTCTCTGGCTACCATAACACAGACTGCTTAATTTGGGGTCAGATAGCGATGTATAAAAGTACATGAAGACAATATTATTATTAGCATTCACAATAGCAGAGAATATGAAAATGATTAATAAAGTCGCAACTGTGATAGGCTTGGTAAAGTACGTTACTACGCTGATCCAGTCCAGATTCAATGCTATGAAGATTTGCGGCCAATTCGTTTGTCGGATATTTTTTTGCAACGACGACGAAGTTTAACGATTGGTACTTCACGTTAACGACCGGCAGCGACTGCTTATCGTGCTCTCGAAACGCGGAAGCGCTCGTGAAAACTTGCCACTAGCGATTAGTTAGTATCAGTTAATACTACTGTTATTTAAATTTAACATACTTTCATTAAAAACAGAAAAGTATTGCATGAATACAAGATTCTATTTAGAGGACTGCATAAGGTTCCTGTTGAACTATTCCAACGACTCTATAGTATTTACTTACACGTAGAAAACAAAATACTGTCAACAAAACACAATTGTGTCATATTCGTAAGGTTATGTAAAATTGAAGCTTTATAATTATTCATAATGACGGTATATTCCTTTACTTATAGTTTATTTCGGAAGAAAAATACTCAGACCTACTTTAATGGATGCTGGTATATTCATGCTATTCTAGGTTCATATGATGCGGAAAGCTCCCACCGACAATGTACACAGCTACTTTCTGTTATGTTTGAAATAATTTTCAGGAAGCAAACTCGTTTTGCGGCAATGGTTTTGACGTGACATTTCTACACAAATATAATTATGTTTGTATATCGTACGTAATACGCACGATGTAGATCGTACTAAAGCTTACTGGAAAGATTTGCCCGTCTTCACACCCCTTATCGGAAAATGTAAGAGCTATAGCTTTACGGCTAAAAGAGATACAGCAATGTTAATTCAGTAGCTAACACAAAAGAAAAAGAGTGATGAATCTTGTTATCCATTAACGTTATCAAATGCCAGATATAAAAATATAAACTAAGCTAAGCTGAGTGCATTCGACCGTTTTGAATTTAGTCAATATTCTGTTTTTAAAATAATGGAACGCAAAACTTTATTGACTATTTATATAGACACAATCATTAAAATTAAGACAAAATTCAAATTCATTTTTTTGATAATAAATGAATTAATAATCTTGACCAAATGGTATATCATTTGAACTATAGAGCATATAGGTACCTACTATTGTGTCGAGCTGATAATAAGAAACCTTATACTAAATCATTGATGTCAACAAATCTCATTTTAAAAACCTTATATAACTATAATTTAAAATATTGCGTACTAGTAACATGTATAAAGCTGCTCGCAGTCATTGTCACGCCATGTCTTGAGAGATGTACGTAGGCAATTACATTCTATTCAAACCAAAATAAAAAGAAACCTGTCCTGTCCTTGTTCCGTCAATTAAAAACATTCGCGCTGTTTTTTATAATTCAAGGCCAGTGTTTAATAATATCTTAAATATTTTTGTCCGGGACGAAGACCGGTATCATCTGTACTAACATTATGAGACAGTTAACAATTAGCGAATTCTCTAGAAACTTTTTAATTTCAGACACGTATCGAAAATATCAAATTGATTTACGAACTCATTAACATTGTTTAAGATAAGAGTTAAGGCTTGCGGTCATATGAAAATCATGAATTTATTATCTATCGGTTCCAAAGGTTTTTTAACGTCGAGATATATTCGATATATCGTAACTCATATATGTAACATATGTACATACATATATGAATATTTTTGTTATACTGAATTGTTATCTTAAAGAAAGCCGAATTTATCTATCACTATTAGATTGATTTCATAAATTATATTGAACTCTATAGCAAAAATCTAATAAATTTATTTTCCTTATTTAACTGAATATTTATTCTATGTTCTCAAAATATTTTAAAATTATACATAAGAAGAAAGATAAAGTTGAGAACAATATTATAAATTTTTTTTATTTAATTTTGTCATTTTGTCACTAAGTACGGTAGGTGGTTTTCTACGAAATCTACTTTCAATACTAAAATTCCTTTAGGCCCAGAACAAAAATTTATCCTTAATCGTAATCATTCATAAATATTAAAACATTCAGAATACCTAATTTAGAAAATAAGTGTATTTACTGTGACGATGTGGGCATACTTTTTCCGATTAGGTATGTAGTATTTACCTACTGGGTTTACGCAGGTTAATGTCCGCAGTGAAAAGAATAAATAAATATGAATTGTTGTTTAATATAAAAACTTAGCAGTTAATTACGACTTAACAGTCTATTTTTGCCGTTTTTCTGTAATAGTTACATCATATATCACCGTTTTGACAACTGTGTTGCATGGGTTGGTATAGTAATTAATATGTATATTTTTATTTCATTGTACTTATTATAAGGCGCATTACTATTAAATGTAATTAAGTTAAGTTAGCTATATTCTCCTAGAAGTGACTTGTATAGTCTTATTTGAGAATAATAAATCTTTAAACCTATAGAACCGTGTCTCGATAATGTACGTAATATCAATAAACCGACGTAACACTAGTTGGTTGCGTGTATTGTCAGATTCCCGTTGGATTCCATTAGTTTTCTGACGGGTTTATAATATTTCATATTACGTGTGGCGCTGCGTACTCGCGCGGGATAACATCAATTTAACCGAATGAGATTATGTGGGAAATTGTGGTGGAAAACTGACGTTAAGTTGAACAGAGCGGGCGTTTATTGTTCACTATTTTATGCTTGTGACTTCACTGGTTTCCGTGGGTATAAAAGATATTCCTGACATAAAAAGTGTGGCATATCCTAATATTGAGAGGTGGTAGAATATGTAAAAATTCGCCCAAAGTACCACCGCCACGCCTGTTTCTGATGTAAAGCAATTGTTAGTAATACAATTTGTTTCGATTTGAAATATGTGTCCAGAACCATCTCAATCCTTAAAAGTGGCAACCCATCCGTGACCTCTAATAGAAAGAATACTAACAAATACTGCACTCAAACTAACAAATGCTAACTGGACTACTATTATAAATGCTAACAGTGTTTATGAACTTTTAATTAAGAACAATGAAATACTTTGAATTCGCTTCAAAACAATATAGCGACGAGCAATATCAATTTGCTTTGCGAAACAATTGCTGGAAAATTTAATATAAGTTCCCGATCTGTTTAATCCAATTAATACGAGTAAAGTATCACGCTCCCAGTCGAAGGAGCGGGTAAATTAGGAAAAAAATTGTTTCCATTCGACATAAAAGCCTTTCAAGGCATATCTGAGAGGGTTCTAGATTTTGCTGATCGAATTAGTTTCGGAATGAAATGGGAAGGTTTGGATGGTTTGGAAGTGGAAATTGGTTTTATTGTATCAGGTTAGAATTCTGACTTGTATTGAAATATACGCGTGGTTAATCATTTCTTACAAAGCTCACTTAGGTGATGTCTCTGGCTGTCTGATTGATCGATCTTTCTTTGCTGATGCCATGTACGGAGAATTATTGAACCGAGACATTCTTTATGAAAAACGTGATTCGGGACTGCCTTGTGAATTTACAACTTTTGATTAAACCATTGTTATATTTGTCTCTATCATTATCAATATCACTTATGTGTGTTTGTCTGCATAATTAAGAATCTCTATTTTTCCCATAACATTGCAACCTGGTCCAAATGTTTAGGACCAATTTTAAAACGCGACCATCTCTTTGGAGACTGCCCGCAATAATAGACAAATGAAAATCGACAGTTCTAACACCGTTTATTACAAAAGCAGTAGAGGCTAGTGCCTGTAGACCAGCGGCTGCAGGTAGCGCAGCTCCGACGACAGCTTGGACTCGTCCTTGGCCAGTTCCACAACCATTTCCTTGGCGCGGTTGTTGGCGTAGTCGTGTGCGCAGTCCTTGCGCTCCACCATCTTGGCGAGCGCCATGCTCAGCTGAGCCCTGGCACCGCCGCCCGAAGACTCCACGAGCGTCTTCATTACCTCGGGCGAGAAGCCCTGAAAATTGACAACAGTATTGACTTTGGATTTATTTAGGGATATAGACTCATCAGTCCATAACCTTGGGGAACTGGATAGCGAAGATCTGGGAGACCTGGAAAATCGAGAGGACTGGATAGGACTTGTTAATGATAAAATGCTTTCCTTTTCCTATCATCAGTAAATGTGATTTTTTTTGTAAAATTAATACCATTAAATGTCAAAATGGTGTAATAACGCAAATTGATGTTATTCCATCATTTATGTCAATCGTTAAGGGACGAAGGGTGAATGTTATTAAAAAGAAGGCAATGATTTCCACGAGGATGTAAACAGCGCAATAAATTCAGCTCTGATTGGAGTGCCGAATATTGACGAACCCTGACGCATGTAGGGTTGCCACGTTAACTTTAACTTGTTCGCTAACAGCGGATATATATCAGTTTAATCGGTCGAAGTTATGTTCGTAAGTCCGTATTCACACATGTTAATGTATATAAAAAGGTATAATGTACAACAATTTTGGCAATTACAGAACGTTTGAAAAACTACAAGTTTCATAAAGTTTTTATTTCTTATAAATCTAGCAAATAGAACGTATTACTAGATTAACAATTTGTAATTTCAACTAAAAAAAGACAGGTCCGAAAATATTTCATATATTTGACAGCCCTAAGGCCGTGAAAAGGGATTTACGCCAGATTTACGACAGTCATAAGTGACATAACGACGATTTCGATTTACGGTTCAACGTAGCTACATCTTTATGTACGCTGAACTAGTCAGTTGACCCGGAGTCACGTGGTTTCGTTAACAACATTGAAAAAATACCTTAACGAGCAATTACTATCTTCTGTATCGTGTTTTCCAAGCAATTACTGAAAAGAGTCACGAATGTGTGTGTGAATGATTAATTTAATTACTTAAGCTGTCCTTTTTTGGTTAATACGAGTATACTCGTATATGGTTTTGATCAACTATTCATACTAAAAGCCAACTAGTTCGAGACCAGAACACATTAACGGTATCTCTTGTCTGGTGTGAGAGATGACTAAGTGGAGGCTTTTTGGGTTGCGGAAGACCAGAGTGGGAGGTCGAGCCTTTCAGTCAGCAACCTAGAGAAATGCAATGATGCTCGCGTTCTACTATAAGCAGAGGAAAGCAGTAGGGGTGGTTTTAACGGCTGAACATTCCACAGCCCTGTGACAGCCTCAAAGTCGCTGGGCATTTGGAGGTTTTCTCCCATCATCTAAAAAAGGTTAATACTGATAAGATAAGCAAAAGACCCTTACGCTGTAATCCGAAAGCCTCTGCCTCTTCGCCTCCCTGCTCAATAGATCGTACAGCAACAGAAGTCGCAGGTTCGAACTGGACAGTTTCCCTCTGGGCGAGAACTCTGCTGGATTGGCTCTCAACCCGTCCCAGACATCCACGACCCTTGCATCATCATGATCATTAGCCATCCTTATCATATCTCTTACGTTCGGCGAGAGATATTGCAGGCTATCCTCGCTGAACTCCTCGTCCCTGTAGCTATCTGATCTGCTGGATATTCTATCGACTTGCGCGTCGAAGTGCGGAGGCAGTAAGTGCTGGACGTTCGGCGTTGGCTCAACTAGAGGCTGGACTTCATCGTTGTGTGCCGCCAGCAAAGGCTCCTCGGCTCTGGTCTCTTGGGGTTTGATCAGCGTGTACTGGGAGTTGTTCTCCATTGGCAGCAGCACGAAGCGATGTTGGCTTTTCGCGGAGATGCGGTCTGATGGCTTCGGAGGCGACGCCGGTGCGTACAGCCCCGGGGAGTGATGCTTTGTTGTTTGTTCACTGGAAATATGAATTAGGATTTTGGATTTTGTTTTGTTTTCATTCCGCAATAAGATATTTGTAGGCATTGAATAAATAACTAAATAAATAATAAATAACTGGGAACAATTTCACACACGACTGTCTGATCCCAAATAGGCAATTTAATGCCTGTGTTATGGTGACCGGACAGCTGATAAACATACATACGATATAGTACTTATGGGAATGGAACCCACCACCTCCGGTTTTGCAGTCAGGGTCTCTAACCACTCGACCAATAGGCCAGTCACCAGTCAATATCACTCGCTATAGTGGTGAAGGAAAACATTGTGACGAAACCTGCACACCTTAGAGATGTTATAAAGTAGGTATGTATGTATATCATATTATCTGGGCTGTGTATAGTCTACCAATCCGCACTTGGCCAGCGTGGTAGACTATGGTCTAAATCCCTCTCGCTATGAGAAGAGACCAGAGAATTTTTATTCTCGGGTGAAAAAAAGTGTATTCATGTACAGCTTTATTTGATCTCTTGAAAAAATAATCCAAAATGGTTGTCGTTTATTTATGTCTGGTTTTTAATTTTCTATACCCTTTTGCTAGTTCCTAAAAGCTATTTACGTTATTGACGGGCCTGTGGTCTAGTGGATAGAGAACATGACTGCTAGCCCCGAGGACATGGATTCGATTCCCATTTACGAGTAGTACAAACATTTGTATGATGAGCACATTTTTTGTTCCGTCTGAATGTATTAAAAATATAGCTATAAAAGGCTTTGCCTAATTTGGATTCAATTCACATACTATATATGACAGTAAATAAAAAATTAAACATTAATTTTTCAATCTTAAACCGATTGAAATATCATCCAATATTATCTGTGTCTCGATCTGTATTGAGAGCGCGATTTATTTAGAGTTTGCTATTTAAATAAAGCTTATAACAATAATGGAGTTGCAACGATTATTGCCGGTACAAGACAGATCGCATCTGCATACACCGCCCTTGGCGAGGAGAATGTAGTTTACTATGCAAGTGTAGTTATAAGCTCTGGGGCAGTGTTATTCAGTTAGCCAACTAGCCTCCTATCGCGGCTGCAACCGCTAAAATTTGCATATAAATAATTAAATAAAAATGTTTTACCAAATCCATACCAGTCCATACCTACAAATGTTTTAAACGCGAAAGTGTATATGTTTGTTTGTTTGTCCGTCTGTTGCGTGAAAACGCGGTAACGGATTGATGGGATTTTTGGTGTGGAGACAGTTGAACGTTTGGTTAGTGATATGGAGTAATCTTTTCACAATTTGAAATTTCGTCAAAATCGACACATAAATTTATGCGTGACAAACGACAATAAAATCAAACACACGTGAATTAGAATTCGATTATTTTAGGTTTCGAATATCATATTTTAATTAGTAATTTATGATATATCGTCACGCCAGGTCCCTTGCGGGGAAGGCAGAAAGCAGCGAGTGCCAAATATCCCTGTCCTTACAAACCTGCCGTGCTTCATTTACATTCATCATTCTCTTC